>SJXQ01010358.1:171279-196012 GCA_006408695.1 Aepyceros melampus
GTGGTACATATACACAATGGAGTATTACTCAGCCATTAAAAAGAATACATTTGAATCAGTTCTAATGAGGTGGATGAAGCTGGAGCCGATTATACAGAGTGAAGTAACCCAGAAAGAAAAACACCAATACAGTATACTTACACATATATATGGAATTTAGAAAGATGGTAATGATAAACCTGTACGCGAGACAGCAAAAGAGACACAGATGTATAGAACAGCCTTTTGGACTCTGTGGGAGAGGGAGAGGGAAGGATGATTTGGGAAAATGGCAGTGCAACATGTATGATATCATAAGTGAAATGAATCGCCGGTCTAGGTTCAATGCGGGATGTAGGATGCTTGGGACTGATGCATGGGGATAGTCCAGAGAGATGGTGTGGGGCTGGAGGGGGGAGATGGGGGTCGGGATTGGGAGTTCATGTACACTCGTGGCTGTTTCATGTCAATGTATAGCAAAACAAATACAGTATTGTAAAGCAAAACAAACTGAAAAATAAAAATTAATTAAAAAAAAAGAAAATAAAAAAATAAAATTAGGTGACATTGGTTTAAAAAAAACAACAGTGATCTGTTTGGCTATTTAGAAAAACAGAAGATGTATTAATAACAAGTATGGTTGCATTCGAACATTCTTAGACATCATGCATGAGTTACAAAACACATTAGGAATGGGAACACAGTTGCCAGTTAAAGGAGGTTAGTATCACTCCAGAATCTGGTGTCTATGAAGAAGTTTTACTGGTAAATTTCACAGTAGCTGAAATTCAAATGGGAAAAGGAATACAGCTTTCTTTTTCTTGAAGAATCAAGCCAAGAATCCCATACATCTAGAATCATAAAACTAGACAGGAACTAGGTAGATCACAAGGAGCTGGTCATCTTCTTCCAAGCAAGACCATGTATACATTGGTGATGGCAGTCTGGTATTCATGAGATGACCAGCAGTGAAGAGTCTATGGCCATCACTCAAGTCTCCTGTTTAAGGAGTTTGTCATGTCAGTTTCCTCACTGAGTTCAACCAAATTCTCTTCTACCATAGCTTAAGAGCATCTGTCAGAGTTCAGTCTTTATGGAAATGTTTAGTAGTGGGTTCAATAGTAGTGGGTCAACAAATATCCACTGAATACATACCACAGTCACCCATGAAACTCAATGCAGCCCTGAAGGTTACTGTCCTCTTGAGGAAAACAAGTGGTAAGTAAAAAAGCAAATATCACCTTTGGAAGTGCATGCCAAACCATGAAAAACTGAATTTAGAGATCTGAGCAGATACCTGCGACTTCATTTAATCTAAACTTCTCCATGATTGAGTTTCACAATGATGTTATGGCAATAAGAACTGAATCCAAGGAATGCACATTAGTCAAACAGCTTTCTGCAGAAAACATTAAGCTGAATGTATAATTGAAATAACTTTATTCAAAAGTCATTTAGATCTTATTGATCTAAATCTACAAATTCTAGGAGGCAGACATGAGTATGCTGCTGCTACTGTTGCTAAGTCACTTCAGTCGTGTCCGACTCTGTGTGACCCCACAGATGGAAGCCCACCAGGCTCCCCCATCCCAGGGATTCTCCAGGCAAGAACACTGGAGTGGGTTGCCATTTCCTTCTCCAATGCATGAAAGTGAAAAGTGAAAGTGAAGTCGCTCAGTTGTATCCAACTCTTAGCGACCCCATGGACTGCAGCCTACCAGGCTTCTCTGTCCATGGGATTTTCCAGGCAAGAGTACTGGAGTGGGGTGCCATCGCCTTCTCCGAAAGATGAGTACAGACAGTCAAAAATAACTTCATAATTGAGGCAGAAACTGAGTTGGACTTGATGGAAAAGAGTAAGACAGTGGTGCTGAGATTAAAGGACAAATGTTTGCCCTTTAAATGACTTTTCTAATAATTTAAACAATCACACCAACTGGACCAGATAGCTCTCACTCCTCAGCCTCCTCTATTCCACATTCCTCTGGTTCCACATATGCTGCCACTCATCAAAGTTCATCATCATGCTAATTTATTTCCTCAGGATTCTAATATCTCACTTCCATATTCAGATGTGGAAACTAAAGAAGAATAATCACACACAGGCCTCACTGATAAAAATTTTTTTTCCAAAACTGATTTTTTTCCTCAAATAATACTTTTTAATCTGTTAAAAAAAAATACAAATGCAATATAAAATAACATGTGCATAAAGGATCTGAATAGACACTTCAATAAAGAAGAAATACAGTATAAACTAAAAAAAATTTCACTATCACTTCTCACAAGGGAAATGCAAATTAAAACCATAATGAGATACTACTACATGCCTACTATCTAAACAACACTACTACTACATGCCTACTATCTGAACTATCTGAAATTAAAAAGATTCATCATACCAGGATAAAGAGTCACTGAAAATCTCATATACTAACAGTGACATCTAAAATGGTACAGTCACTTTGGTCAATATCTTGATAAATTTCAAAATTATTTTCAATATAAGAAACAATACAGAATGATCCTTTTTACCTTTTAGTCAACTTCTCCTATGGTACCATCTCACAAAACTGTATCACAATATCACAACCAGGATACTGACATTAACAGTCAAGATATGGAACACTTCAATCAACACAAGGATTCCTCTGGGCTCCATTTATGGACATACTACCTTCTCTGCCTCCTCCAACCCAATCTTAAACTCCTAGCAATCCCTAATCTGTTATCCATTTCTCTAATTTTATAGAAAAGTTACATAAATAAAATAATACCGTATGTGACCTTCTGATATTTACTTTCTTCATTCAATATGATTCTGTGAAGATTCATTCAGGTTATTGCATATATCAATAGATAGTTCATTCCTCTTTATTGCTCAGTAATATTCCACAATATGGATATACCACCGTTTGTTCAATCATTTGCCTGATGACGGACATATAAGTTGTTTCTAGTTGGAGATATTACAAATAAAGCTGCCCTAAACGTTTGTATACAAATTTTTGTGTAAGCATAAGTTATTTCTCTGGGGTAAATGCCAGGTAACGAAACTGCTGGATTATACAGGAGCTACATGTTTAGCTTTTTAAGAAACTGCCACACTGTTTTCCAGAGTGATTGTAGCATTTATATTCTCATCAGCAATGTGTGAGTGATTTGGTTTCTCAACATTCTTGCCAGCATTTCGAGTTCTCACTAGTTTTTATCTTGGTTATTCTGATAGGATAAGTGGGATGTGATACATCACTGTTGTTTTAATATCCCAATGCTAAAGTGGTTGAGCATCTTCTCATGTACTTATATGCCATCTGTAAGTTATCTTTGGTGAACTGTCCTTTAACATCATTTGCCAATTTTCTAATTAGATTTTTTTTACTATGGAGTTTTTAATATTTTTCATATATTCAAGATACAAGTCCTTTGTCAGATATATAGGTTGCAAGTATTTTCTCCTAGTCTGTAACTTTTATTTTCATACTCTTAACAGTCTTTTGCACAGAAAAAAAAAAATTAACATGATCAAGTCCAGTTTGTCAAATTTTCCTTTTGTGCATTATGCTTTGGGGATCAAATCTAAGAGCTCTTTGACTAGCCTTAAATCTTCAAGACTTTCTACTATGTTTTTTCTAAAGGGTTTATAGTTTTATGTTTTATATTTGACATGTTTCCTTAACAATTACAGGACTACTCAAACTATTTCATACTGGATGAGTTCTGACTATTTTTCAATGAAGTAGTCCATTTACTCTAGGTTGTTAATGTGTATAGAGTTATACATAGTATCTCCATATCTTTTTTGATGACTTCAGGATCTATTATAATACTCCCTGGTTCATTCATGATATTGTTAACTTGTATCTTTTTTTTTCCTTTCCTAGTCTTAAAATTTGTCTACTTTACTGATGTTTTCAAAGAACTAACTCTGTTTCTTTTTCTATATTCTTTTTCTATTTTCAAATTTTTTCTCTTTGCTCCTTCTACTTGCTTTGGCTTATTTTGTTATTTTCTAGGCTATGACTGAGCGACTTCACTTTCACTTTTCACTTTCATGCATTGGAGAAGGAAATGGTAACCCACTCCAGTCTTCTTGCCTGAAGAATCTCAGGGACGGGGGAGCCTAGTAGGCTGCCATCTATGGGGTCGCACAGAGTCGGACACGACTGAAGTGACTTAGCAGCAGCAGCAGGCTATGAATGGAAGATTTGATGATTGGTTTGAGGCTTTTTTTTTTCTTTTTTCAAGTGTATACATATATAGCTATAAATTTTCCTCTTAGCACTATTTTAGCTTTGCCAAACCAAGGGTAGGATCACATAGGCTGATCTCTATTTGGATACCTCAGTACAGCAATGATTTAGAAGGCAATGGTTAAAACCACGGGCTCTTTTGTCAGACTGCCAGGTATGAGTCCTGGTTTCATTCATTAGAAGTTTGGGACAAATTATTTAGTCTCTCCAAGCTTTCGTTTCCTTGCCTATACAATAGGGCTTATAGTACCTACGTCAGGATTAAATGACAGAATCCATCTCAAGCACACACTTTAAAATATAAGTGTTCAATAAATGTTTTTATGTCAGACTAACTGAATCCATTGAAACGAAATTACTATATGGTCTATAACTAAATTCCAAATTAGCGTCTATGTCAAAACTGCATTCTACTTCATTGCTCTCTTCTCTCTCTACATCCTCACTTGACCCAGTTCCAAAAGTTGCCTTATAAAGTAACACCAGTTCTTCTTTCTTCAAGAGATCTTGATTGCCATTCCTCTCATTTTCCTTAGAAAAGCACTTGACATTAAAAACAAATAAACAAAGAGACCTTTCCAGGGAATCTCAGTGATGAATCCCTATGTAAACTATATATTACTCACATATATAGTTAGCTCATTGTTTCTGAAATAAATTCAAGAAAAAAGAGTTTTCACAGGATCTGCAAAGTAACTAGCAAATGGACTAAACAAGATTTCCCTGACGGTCCAGTGGCTAAGACTTCACCTTCCAATGCAGGGGGTGCAGATTCAATCCCTGGTCAGGGGCTAAGATCCCACATGCCTCACAGCCAAAACACCAACACATAAAACAGAAGGAGTATTGTAATAAATTCAATAAAAACTTTGAAAACAATCCCCATCAAAAAAAAAATTTTAATGGACTTGGCAATTTAACAGTCTTATATCTTCCAAAAATATAAAATGAAGGTTTTTTTTTAAGATTTTTTTGATCGAGGTATAGTTGATTTACAATGTTTTAGGTGTACAACAAAGTCATTCAATATACACATATATTCTTTTTCAGATTCTTTTCCATTACGGTTATTATATTTAATATAGTTCCATGTATTATACAGTAGATCCTTGCTATTTATCTGTTTTATATATAATAGTGTATGTATCTGTTAATCTCAAATCCCTATTTACCCCTTTGGTAATCGTAATCGTGTCTATATCTGTTTTGAACTAAATTCCTTTGTAACAATTTATTTAGATTCCACATTTAAGTGATATATGACATTTGTCTATCTCTGAGTTACTTCACTCAGTATGATAATCTTGAGGTCCATCCATGTTGCTGCAAATGGCAT
Source organism: Aepyceros melampus (assembly GCA_006408695.1). Lineage (NCBI taxonomy): Eukaryota > Metazoa > Chordata > Mammalia > Artiodactyla > Bovidae > Aepyceros > Aepyceros melampus. The sequence goes on from SJXQ01010358.1 coordinate 176,848, forward strand.
TATTTCATTCTTTTTAATGATTAATACTCTATGGTATGCATACACACATACACACACACATTGCATCTAAGATTAAGGTTTAAGTTAGGTCTTGTTTCCACAGCTATTGCTATTAAATAAACTGAAAACCAATCTAAACAATTATTTGAACTGTAATAACTTACCCATCAAGCTCAGCAGTTTCAATATAACAGAGACCATGTGGCTCACTACTTGATAGAAGAAGGAGATCAGCCTATTTTGAAAAATCATAAAGAATATTTGAGGGGTGAAGACTGGTTGAATGCCTTCAACACTATATCACCTCTCCATTACTAATGAGTCCGCAGAGCCTTAGAAAAAAAGTGAGACATGAAGTCTTGCTCCACCTCTCTGACATACGCCCTGAATCAAAACCACCCTCTGCTTCCTTGTTCCTGCTTTGCACTCTCTTGGCCATCCGAATATAAGCAAGGGCAGGATATAGCATACAAATTAACAACCACTTTATTTTTTAATAGAAATGTATGAAGTTTTTATATACTCCTATATAAATGGTATATCTTTTATAGAAATATATAAAATTCCATTTTCTTGCTTTGATAATTGCACATGGAAAATATAAAATGTTCTCCAATAAGTAAGATAATTGGAAACACTTATATGCACACACTTTAATTCTTCAGTTATCAGTTAAGAGCAGATGGCAGGCAAAGAAATGGGGAAAGACAAAAGTGAAGAAGCAGGAGAAAGTTGAAAACAATAGAAAAAATGAGAGGCAAGGAAAGAGAAAAGGATTAAAGGAAAAACGAACTTGAAAAGATAAACAGGATGACAGGAAGGTTCAAGAGGGAAGGGACATATGTGTACCTATGGCTAATTCATGTTGATGTATGGCAGAAATCAAACCAATACTGTAAAGCAACTATCCTTCAATTAAAAATAAATATTTTTTAAAAGATAAACAACAAAAAAAGAAAAAGATGGTGGTGTATAAGAAAAGGGAAAGAGAAGAAAAGCAGAAGTTAAGCAAGAAGGCTGGATAGAATAGAAAACATGGTAAAAACAAAACATTCAGAGATGAGGAGCTGATCTAGGACAGAGATAAATTATTCTCTTGGTGCTTTGGAAATGACTGATCATGATTCAGTTTTAGAATTCTGGTACCTTTCTACACTGGGAAATTTTGGGAGTTCATGTACACTCGTGGCTGATCCATGTCGATGTGTAGCAAAACGAATACAGTATTGTAAAGCAAAACAAACTAAAAAAATAAAAATTAATTTAAAAAAATTAAATTTCAAAATAATTGTAAAATCAAGGTTTTTATGAAATTCTTAAGGACTTGAATATCTACAAAGAAGTGACTAAAATTATAGCAATTTATTTTGACATATTAGGCTAACAATTTTCTACCTCTAAATGTATGACTGGTATTCCAAAACTGTCAATTTTTCTTACCTTTGGTTTTTAAATATTAGAAATATCCCATTATCAAAGCCTGGAGGTTAAATTTAGAATCAAACTACTCATTTCATTCTCTCAAGTGTTTAAATTTTCAACTCTGAAACAGGCCAGGTTTAGCTGCATGTATGGGGGAATAGTTTTGTCTAAGTCATAACAAAACAGAACTGAAAAAACAACTCAGTGACAAACCCCTAACAAAATAAACGGGTTTGTACTATTAAGACTCTTCAACTCTGGATGAAAAAGTCACAGACGTCTGTCAAGGCAGAAATTATTTACTTTCTGACTCCTCACAACATGACCAAAGCAAACTCACTCTGAAGAGGGATGTGAAGAGTATATGCCAGTTATAAGCCAACATTTTTATTTTTTTTTAATTTTTATTTTTTAGTTTGTTTTGCTTTACAATACTGTATTCGTTTTGCTACACATCGACATGAATCAGCCACGAGTGTACATGAACTCCCAATCCCGACCCCCACCTTCCCGCTCCCGCCCCACATCCTCTCTCTGGATTATCCCCATGCATCAGTCCCAAGCATCCTGCATGCTGCATCAAACCTGAAAGCCAACATTTTTAAAGTGAAAAAGTGTTATGAAAATGTACCTTGATTTTATTTCTCACAATTTACATTACAATGAATAAAGGCATAAGGCACAACAGCAGTAGAGCCTCACACTCTTTGGCCTATGGTTCTCCTCCCTGAGTTTAACAGGATCATTTTAAACAAAAGCCAGAATTCTCTAATTGCTACCATCTGTGACTGAAAAATAGTTATGAAGTTTAGAGAAAGATAATCATTTGTACCTATGGTTGCTTTTCTTCAAAATTCTGCCTAGTAAGAACTATCCAATGTTACTGTGTAATTTTGAGCTCAGCTGCCTTAACACATATTTTTAGTAAACAAGGAGAGGGACTGTTGGCCACAGTCGGCTCAGACCATGTGACTGAGGCACCACTGCCACCTGGTGACTGGCTTCTCTCCTGAGCAGTGACTCAATCTCCTAGAGGCAGAAAGTGTCAACCTCACAGGTTCTGGGCTAACTCTTACTGCTCTCTCTATACCTTGGGAAGCTGGGACTTCTATCTTCCCTTCATCTACCTTCCCTGCCTCCTCCTGTCACCTCCATTGTCAACCTTTTCTATGTCCTCTGAACCTTCCTCCTGTTTTCCCACTCCCTAATCACTGCCCTGCCTCCCCTCACTCTTCCTCTGTTCTCCCAGCCCAACTGCTGAGTTTTGGTATTTCCTTTTGCTAACTTCTCTCTTCAAGTGTTGTTCATTCATTATAGCTGAAGAGGGTGTGTGAACAAGCAGTGGCCAGCTAAGTCGCCATCATGCCGCCCTGTTCCACACACACTCGGTAGTCCTTTTGGAAAGGAAAGGCAGGAGAGCTGTAGGAACAGCCTTGTTAGCACTGGATTGCCCTCCGCTCTTTGGAGCAGGGAGTGGGGTGACACATGGGTGGTCTTAGGGCACAGCAAGCCCCAACATTCTGTCAGTCTCAGGTCAGTCTTCCTTAAGCTGATTCCTTCAGTATCTCTCAGGGACCCAATTCCTAGTCGATCCAGAAACTTGTGTTTGAGTTGGAGGTGTTTTATAATATCAATAGCCAAAATTTGGTGAGTTCTTACTATGTGTCTGGCACTATTCTATATAGCCTAGCCTTAATGCAGTATTTTATTTAACTCAAAGAAACCCTAAATATATACCTTGTTGCTATCTCTACTTTACAGATGAGGAAAATGAGGCCCAAAGAGGTTCAGTAACTTGTTTGAGGCCACACAGTAAGTAGGGCAGTAGGGTGTGAATCCAGGCAATTCAAGGCCTATACTGCCAGGAGTACTAAATTGAGTGAAAACTTCTTTCCTTCAAGGATTTTATAGTTTAGTAAAGACAGAATATGATAAGGGTTCTAAGTATCTTATTAACAAAGTGCTACGGGAGGAATGCAAGTGAGAAAGGGGTATATCTGACTGGTAGCTAAGGAAGGGCTTCATGGAAGATTCCAGATGGAATGGAGGGCAGGTCCCTGCAGGCAGAGCTATTAGCAGGAATGAAGTACAGCAACAGAAAGTGTGATTACTGGAACTCACAGTGGGACCAGGCAGCAGTTAATTCCAACCATACCCATCTTCCTTAGACTCTTATTTGTACTGGGTTGGCCAAAAAGTTAGTTTAGGTTTCCAACTGACGTTATGGAAAAGCTCGAACAAACTTTTTGGCCAACCCAATACTTTCTTCTGTCAACTATTGGTTCCTTTTCCCCGTGCCCGCTCAGGAAAGACTCAACTATCTCTCTCAAGAATTGAGGACTGTTTTTAACACAGTGTCTCTTCACCCACCTTCCAAAGGTAACAAAAAGCCCAACAGCAGCTTTATGGAGACCTGAAACAAATATACCAGCCAGAGGACTCTTGAAAAGAATCTGCAGAACATCTGTAAGTTCTAAGAGCCAATGGCACTAGACTCCTAGATTTATTAGGCATAATTAATGTTTGTTGAATTAAAGAGCCAATGAAGCTAAACCTCAAGCAATCATATAACATCTAAAAGCTGTGCAGCTAAGGCCTAACAAAACTTTCACATAATTGTATCACTTTATTCTCTCAACAGTCTCATTGGGGGATAATGTTGTTCCTACTGTGTGGATAAGAAACCTGGGAAGGTCATTTCCAGCCTGACAAGCACTAGATGAACCAAATTAACTCAAGCAATGCCCATAGCAAGTCATGGTGAAAGCTTCATCACATCTAATAGAGGAATCCAAGGCTCTAAGAGCTTTAAAGCCATACCCATGACCATATGGAGCTTAAAGGGCAAAGCTAGAACTAGAACTCAGAACTCTGATTCCAAAATGCATACTCTTTCTTCTGGTTGGCTACAGAATGACTGGAATACAACTATAAATAACAAACAGCATTTTGCTTTGCTGCTGCTGCCGCTGCTAAGTCACGTCAGTCATGTTTGACTCTGTGCGACCCCATAGGCGGCAGCCCACCAGGCTCCCCCGTCCCTGGGATTCTCCAGGCAAGAACACTGGAGTGGGTTGCCATTTCCTTCTCCAATGCATGAAAGTGAAGAGTGAAAGGGAAGTCACTCAGTCGTGTCCAACTCTTAGTGACCCCATGGACTGCAGCCTACCAGGCTCCTCCATCCATGGGATTTTCCAGGCAAGAGTACTTTGCTAGCATTCAAAAACCAAAACTACAACGGTGAAAGAATATTGGGATTTGATTTGTAACCAAATGGAAAGATGAATTTGTAGAATTAACTGAAACATCATATTTGGATCTCCCTTCATTTTTTAAAGCTATTCTCAAACATAGAATTCTTCTTTATCATCTACAAAATTATCTCTTCTTTTATTCTTTTATAGTCCAAAAATAAAATCCAAAATGGCTCATGTGGTATGAATAACTTACAGAAAAATATGTTGATATGGACAAAAATCAGAATGAAGTCATAAAAATGAAAATGTGTAAGACTCTACTTAACATTTTTCTTTAAAATTTAAGTTTCAGATCCATTGTTCAGATCCAAATGTTCAAATGCATGTTGAACACAGCACATTTTTTTTAAAGAGGAAGATTTATTTCAGCAATTAGAGTAAAACAAGTAACTCTGAAGTTATAAAAGTTAAAATAACTGAAAAGGCAATTCAACCACAAAATGGCCTCCCTAAAAGGATATCCTTTAAAAGATGCTGAAAAAACACTGGATGAGATGCCCTGATGATGGGTCCAGAGAGAGACAAAGCCTGTCCGTGATCAGGACTGGAGTTTAGGTCACACTAGTCCTTTCATTTCTTAAGGTGAAATTTTCAGTTTCTGTAGCAGAAGAATGACTTTGTTCTAAAGCAGAAATTTACTGTTGTAAACATCTAAAACACAAAGGCCATTTTGTGGAGGGGATGGAAGGGGAGCTTTTTCCAAATGAGCTAAACGACTAAATTCATGTGAAATTCAAATATGCTCATGTCCAGGAAAAGGTTTATTTCTACCACCAGATAAGAAAAGCAAAACAGGAAAGTAGCACTGTAGTCAATTAAAGGAAGGTAGGCATGGTTCCCAGGGACCAGGGTCTACCAGTATCGGGAACTACTCTTGCAGTATGGTTTTCTCACACTGTTTACTTGGTTCATCTAACACAAGTCAGTCTCATTGTAATAACTGAATTATGCTCTCCATCTTTTCTTGGTCCTAAAATAAAAATAGGAGCTCTGGAAATTCAGTCCAGAAGTGTTTTAGATTTTTTAAAGTAAAGGGCAGTAAGGATTCCTTATCTGGAAAACAGAGGTGAGTAACTCTTAACAGGCCAGCTAACTGGTCATCTCAGACAAGCTCCTTTCCTTGCTTAAAGTGACTTAAGTTATAAATTCTAAGTTTGACAGTTAGAGGCTATGCATTAGAATGGGAGCAGCACTTCTAGCATCCAGGCCTAGAGGCTCTGACTCTGGAAGCCCAAGCTACAGGTAATTAGGACAGGTCTTCTAATGGAGGCAGGAGCTGCATATGGTAGTGGTAAAGAGTGGGGTGAAAACCCAGATGGAGTTTAACTCCTAACCCTCCTATTGATAAGCTATCTGATGGCACTGTATTTCTATTTTCTTATCTGCAAAATGGGAACAATAATAGTACATAATCTGCTGTCATTGGGCTAATATGAGGATTAAATGAGTTAAGCTGTATAAAGAGCTTGTAATATTATCTGATATGTGGCATGTAGTCAATAAAGGCTAGCTATGATTTTTCATGATCTTCAGGATCTGGTTTCCCAGACTCTACCTCGGTGCAGTAACTCAGAAGTGAGTCTCTTTTAAAGACCTGTGATTGTTGCTCGCCACATGTAAGCTCTCTGATAGCCTCTAACAGCTGATGCTAGGAGTAGGAAGGTATATTAGCACTTCTAAGTGATTATAGCAGTTCACCATAGAAACATTTATTTGTCCCTGAAAACGGCTTCATAGGTGCTGAGTAGCTGCACATGGAAAACTTTTGAACAAAGTGACCTAGTCAAGAGGCACTGAAATGTTCTGGCATTTGGAGGACCCCCTCACTTATCCAAAGACTAAAGCAACAAAGCTATAATGGTAGGAGTCAGACAGACATGACTGGAAATTAGAAAAATATAATCTGCTACTGACCAAGAAGTTGCAGACCAGGCTTTAGGTCTGTGGGCTGAGTGGGCTTGCTAATACTTTGCTCCAGATTATCCAGCCATAGATGAAGCTCTCTGGAAGACTGAAACTACCCAGACCCTCCCATCACCCCCACCATGGGGATTTACTCCTATAAAATGAATGCTGTGACCAAGCAGGGCAGAATGTTCTCTCTGTACACAGAGCCTGAAGAGAAAGGGAAGGAAGGAGGTGTCAGGTCATGCACACCTGTTACTGCCCCACACTCGACAATCAGAGAAGTCACTCCTGGGAAAAGGGGAGCAAGCAAGGGGGTGCAAGATGCTCAGTGTTATTTTGTTGCTGTCCCTCCAAGTGAAAGCAAGAACAACAGGACCTAGGGAAGGGTTGGGAATAAATAAGCATTTCCACCCCATCACATGACCACAATGAAAAGGCTACATCTGCACTATCCAATAAAGAAGCCATGAGTCACACATGGCTATTTAAATCTAAATTAATTAAAATTAAATAGAATTTAACTTTCAGTTCCTCAGCTGCATAACCACATTACCAGAATTCCATATCCACAAGGTACTTCTGACTGTTCTATATTTGGACAGCACATAGAACATCTTCTTCACTGCAGAAAGTTCTACTGGACAGTGCTGGGACACACGGATCACTGACTTCACGGTAACTCATCTAAATGTGGATTCATTTTAAACCAATGCTAACGATGTGTTTGTGGAACTGGTTTCCTGCCATGTGATGCCTGCACTTATACTTGACTCCATGTTTCATTCCACAGAAAGGTTTGCAATAACAAGCAGCGTGTATACTATAACACAGAAAATACAACTAAACTAAAAACAAAGACCAAGGAAAGTGCAAGTTAGAATATTAAGGCTTTAAAAGGCGAGTTGGAGCACAGAGACACTATGGGGTCAGAGAAACAAGCACTTCTCTACTTCAAGTGTGAACTTTTTTTTTCTTTTTTTGACTTTTAAACAACAGAAATTTATCTCTGATAGTTCCAGAGGCTGGGAATTCCAAGATCAAGACACTCACTGAAGGATGTCCGCATCCAGTGATAGCCATCTTCTTTCTGTGTCCCCATGTAGCAGAAAGGGTGAGAGGGTTCTCCATTGTCTCCTCTCTAAGTGTGCTAATCCTACTTTTTTTTTTACTTTATTTATTTTTTATTGAAGAATCATTGCTTTACAGCATTGTGTTGGTTTTTTCCAAACAACATGAATCAGCCATACATACAGATGTGTCCCCTCCCTCTTGAACCTGCCCCCCACCTCCCTCTTCATCCCACCCCTCTAGGTTGTTAAGAGCCCCTGTTTGACTTCCCTGAGTCATACAGCAAATTCCCATCAAAACTTTTTTTGAATGTCCTGTTTACTGACTAGTTGCCTTAGCATGGGTTGCTCTCGAGAATCACTATACACAGAAAATGACTTAATGAAAGAAAACTGCTTCTGAAAGTGACTGTTTAAGAGTCTCAATTGAGTGGTTCTTATAAAGAGATCTTGGGGCCGTTTATTTTATCCTGTGGGAAAATGTCTCAGATTTAATGAAGAACACAACTTGATAAATAAAATGTTATTAACACAAAATTTTCCTGACTAATCTAATATACATTTGAGATAAAGACTATAGAATTTTTAATCCTGTTCTGAATAGCTTTTATATATAGCCTTGCATTTAATATGATCTATAGTTAGTCACATATTTTAGTCTGAATTGATCCCTTGAATATTAAGGGAACTGTAACCCAGGAATTTTAAAAACATAAATTATAGTGCATTTGAAAGAAAGTAAAACCTCAAAAATAGCATTTAGTGAGAACATTCAATCAACATTTTCTGATTGTGATTATTCAGGAGAGAGCATTCATTTTCCTCTTTCTCTGCTGCTGCTAAGTCACGTCAGTCATGTCCGACTCTGTGCAACCCCATAGACAGCAGCCCATCAGGCTCTGCCATCCCTGGGATTCTCCAGGCAGGAACACTGGAGTGGGTTGCCATTTCCTTCTCCAATGCATGAAAGTGAAAAGTGAAAGTGAAGTCGCTCCGTCATGTCCGACTCTTCGCAACCCCATGGACTGTAGCCCACCAGGCTCCTCCGTCCATGGGATTTCCTAGGCAAGAGTGCTGGAGTGGGTTGCCTTTGCCTTCTCCCCTCTTTCTCTAGCTAGTCTTTTCTCCTAAAATCCTGCAAATTAACAGCATTAATTCCATTGTTAGGGGACAGTATTCCAACTACGCAGGAATAAACTATCTTTAAAGTATTCTGGAGCATTTTAAAAGCTGTTATTTACATCAAACGACTTTAAATCTTTTTATCTGTTAGCTGGAGAACCCCATGGACAGAGGAGCTTGGTGGGCTACAGTCCACGGGTCGCAAAGAGTCGGACACGACTGAGCTACTTCACTCACTCACTCACTATCTATTAGTTTAAAAGACCTCAAAGAAAATAACAAGATGACAATCACTCAGCCTTGTCTGAGTTATCACGTTATTGAAAGTAATTAATCAATATGTCCTTAAAAGTATCTTAAAATTGAGACATTTTAATAATTCTTCTTGGTGTTCCCTCTTTATGCTAAATTATTACAGATTTGTTGAAATTGCAAGTGTAAATAGTTTGGTACATATACTACTTTAACCTGAGATAAATTCTTTAAACAATATGAAATACTCACAGCAACAAATTGGTTATTTTCTAATTTAATGATGTCTCCCACTTTGACATTCATCCATTTTTCATTCTGCAGTCTAAGAACAAAAACAAAATTAATTTTTTTCAGGAATAGAGAAAAGAATCAAGAAAATGTATTCACAATACAGCATCATATGACAGAAGAAGCAAGTAAGACTTTTTTCCTAGAATGCTCAGTTCAAAGAGCCTTGCATACCGAAGTCGTTTACCTGAGTGATGTGGGAACTAGAGAGAGGTAAAAAGAGGTCAAGTGATTTGCCCAAAGACCCAGTGAGTTAGTTATCTCTAGGGCTAGACTCAAAATCCCTAACTCTTAGTGTGTCCTCTTCCCACCACTCCATGGTGCCAGCTTTATACAGCAGCTATTAACTCTTCTTGCAGAATATTCAAAAACAAAAAAGCTCAGGGGGAAGGAAAGGAATAAATTTAGTCATTAATATTCTTTTCAAACTCTATGTTAATATAAAAACATCACAGCTATTGTCTCAGAAGTCTGTTTAACTGGAGGCAATATATGAAGGACACAGAGGCAAGGGAGAGTAGTCCAGGCCAACAGCTAGAATGCAAGAGGAAAAGAATAAAAATTCTGGAAAGGACAAGAGCAGAAATTAATGACAAAAAAAAATTAACAAGAAAGACCACCTACAAATCACCACAGGACTATGGCCAAAGGACAGGGTTGGTGGCACTCTAACAGCTAGGATGAACAGCTCAGAAGTGAGAACACAGTCAAGATGTTACACTGTTTTCTTTGAGGTCATGTATATGATGGAGTCCCAAGTCTATCTTCACCAAGTTCTAAGCGGTTTATGACAAAAAGCTGTTGTATCTCGTTGGTCAGGCTGCTCTCAGCAAGTTAGGCAGACAGCCCATCTGCAAACACCACCCATGAGTATCCATGATGCTCTTTCTGAAGTTCTCTGAAATGTAAACCAGCTTTGTTTTCCGAGTTGGAAACCTTCATCACACCTCCTTCCCAGCAATTTCTTCTAGGAGAGAAGGCTGCGACAAGAAGGGCAGGTTTCCCAACAAGTTAAGGTGGGCAGGTTAATTTCATTGTTAAGTTTTTGAAAAACAACCTAATATACTTGTTTTATAGGCTGGAAAACAGTTTTAAATATTTATACAACTGTGAAATATGCCTCACACTATCAACCCTGCTGGGTCATTTGGCTTACACACTCAAAGAATTTCTCTTTAATACAGCTCCAAGTACATGTTGTTCTGGAAAGTTTTCAATTTAAGCATTTTCATCTCTAGCCAGAATTCATTCATTTTTCCAATACCATACTTTTCTGTACTTTATCTAGTTTGATGACAATGAGAGAACCTAGGAATCTTTTAAATATCATTTTATTTCTTTTTACAGGTATGAATAGATTATGTGTTGGTCTGTTTCTCCTGGGGTATCTACTTTCAAGCATTAGTGACATTTCTCAGGAAACAGTATCCCGGATAAAATAAGACCAAGACAGGGACCGTGTCTTTATTTATGGAAACTGCACTGCTACTGAATTTCCCTGAAGTCTCTAATGAAAGTTCCTCTGCATCAAGAAGATACTAACTATCATTTGCAAACTCTTATTCCTCCTACCTGTATACTCTAAGCTCTAGGAAGGACCACATCCTACCTCATTAACCCAAATGGAAAAGTCAACCCAAGTTAAAAGGAAATCTATAGGATCTCTTATACATTTCAAAATACACATTTGAGAGTTAAGTAACAACACAGGTAAGTAACAACAACCACTATTTGGGGGGAATAAATCAAAACCTGAGTTTTCTTACTTATTTCTAACTTGTTTTTCTCTACTGTTATAATATTTCCCCACATAAAACCAAAGCAATTGGAAAAGATGCTTTTAAAAGTCTGGTGGTATCCACGGGAATTACTTGAATTAACTGCTACACTTGGAACAATAGTGCAATAAAGTCTCTTTAAGAAGGCAATCTGCAGAGGTGGTCCTAAGATGGCAGAAGAACAGGATGGGGAGATCACTTTCTCCCCCACAAATTCATCAAAAGAACATTAGAACACTGAGTAAATTCCACAAAACAACTTCTGAATGCCGGCAGAGGACATCAGGCACCCAGAAAAGCAGCCCACTGTCTTCGAAATGAGGTAGGAAAAAATATAAAAGACAAAAATAGAGACAAAAGAGGTAGGGACAGAGATCCGTCCTGGGAAAGGAGCCTTAAAAAAGAGCGAAGTTTCCAAACACCAGGAAACACTCTCACTGCCGACTCTGTGGCGAGCCTTGGAACCACAGAGGGCAACATAATCAGGAGGAAAAATAAATAAATAATTAAAACCCACAGATTACATGCCCAGTGATAACTCCTCCAGTAGAGAAGCAGCACAGATGCCTGCATCTGCCACTAGCAAGCAGGGGCTGAACAGAGAGGCACGGGCTGCACTGCTTAGAGTAAGGACTGGGCCTGAATGCCCCAAGGGCAATCTAAGGGAACTACCCTGGGCTAGCAAACCAAACTGTGGGATAGCTACCACACGAAAAGCCCTAACCTAAGACAGGAATGGGAAGTCAAGTGGGCCTTAGAAAGCATCACTACGAACAAAGCTAGTGGAGGTGATGGAATTTCAGTGGAGCTATTTCAAATCCTGAAAGATGATACTCTGAAAGTGCTGCCCTCAATATGCCAGCAAATTTGGAAAATTCAGCAGTGGTCACAGGACTGAAAAGGTCAGTTTTCATTCCAATCCCAAAGAAAGGCAATGCCAAAGAATGTTCAAACTACCACACGATTGCACTCATCTCACACACTGGTAAAGTAATGCTCAAAATTCTCCAAGCCAGGCTTCAGCAATACGTAAACCATGAACTTCCAGATGTTCAACCTGATTTCAGAAAAGGCAGAGGAACCAGAGATCAAATTGCCAACATCCGCTGGATCATGGAAAAAGCAAGAGAGTTCCAGAAAAACATCTATTCTGCTTTATTGACTATGCCAAAGCCTTTCACTGTGTGGATCACAAGAAACTGTGGAAAATTCTGAAAGAGATGGAAATAACAGACCACGTGATCTGCCTCTTGAGAAACCTGAATGCAGGTCAGGAAGCAACAGTTAGAACTGGACATGGAACAACAGACTGGTTCCAGATAGGAAAAGGAGTACGTCAAGGCTGTATATTGTCACCCTGCTTATTTAACTTCTATGCAGAGTACATGATGAGAAACGCTGGGCTGGAAGAAGCACAAGCTGGAATCAAGATTGCCGGGAGAAATATCAATAACCTCAGATATGCAGATGACACCACCCTTATGGCAGAAAGTGAAGAGGAACTAAAAAGCCTCTTGATGAAAGTGAAAGAGGAGAGTGAAAAAGTTGGCTTAAAGCTCAACATTCAGAAAACAAANTGGAAGAAGCACAAGCTGGAATCAAGATTGCCGGGAGAAATATCAATAACCTCAGATATACAGATAACACCACCCTTATGGCAGAAAGTGAAGAGGAACTAAAAAGCCTCTTGATGAAAGTGAAAGAGGAGAGTAAAAAGTTGGTTTAAAGCTCAACATTCAGTAAACGAAGATCATGGCATCTGGTCCCATCACTTCATGGCAAATAGATGGGGAAACAGTGGAAACAGTGTCAGACTTTATTTTGGGGGGCTCCAAAATCACTGCAGATGGTGACTGCAGCCATGAAATTAAAAGACGCTTACTCCTTGGAAGGAAATTTATGACCAACCTAGATAGTGTATTCAAAAGCAGAGACCTACTTTGCCAACTAAGGTCCGTCTAGTCAAGGCTATGGTTTTTCCTGTGGTCATGTATGGATGTGAGAGTTCGACTGTGAAGAAGGCAGAGTGCTGAAGAATTGATGCTTTTGAACTGTGGTGTTGGAGAAGACTCTTGAGAGTGCCTTGGACTGCAAGGAGATCCAGCCAGTCCATCCTAAAGGAAATCAGCCCTGGGTGTTCTTTGGAAGGAATGATGCTAAAGCTGAAACTCCAGTACTTTGGCCACCTCATGTGAAGAGTTGACTCATTGGAAAAGACCCTGATGCTGGGAGGGATTGGGGGCAGGAGAAGGAGGGGACAATAGAGGATGAGATGGCTGGATGGCATCACCGACTCGATGGACGTGAATTTGAGTGAACTCCGGGAGTTGGTGATGGACGGGGAGGCCTGGCGTGCTGAGATTCGTGGGGTCACAAAGAGGCAGACACGAATGAGCGACTGAACTGAACTGAACTGAACTGAATCTGGTCCTAGAGTTAGAGAATGAAATGAACTGAGCATGTTCTTCTGGTTGCTGGAAAAGAATACAATCATGCAAATAGCTAGGCACTATGGTATTGAGACCACCAAGTACAGCACTCTTAGAGATGGGCCAAGATGACTAAAAGACTGAGCCTCTTAACACCACACCCCTCAAGAGAGGTGACAATGAACAGGAGTCAGTACTCCCTCATCATATCCCTTCCTTCAAGAAAGAATTCATATCTGAAGGCAGAAACAAAAAAGGAAACTCAGGAGGGTCTGGCTCCAGTGGTGGTGGTAATCACAGTATGTGTTTGCCAGTGTGGGGGTATACTGATATGCATGAGGTATTAATCCAAAACCTGAAGTTCTAACTTAACTCTTCTTTTAATCTATTTCTAAATGTTGCATTTGTATAGGTGTGTTCCTGTGACCTCTTGTGGAGCAAGCCTGTAAAAACTGTTCAAGGACAAATGTTCAGGATGTATTAAAGTTTTATTATATACTTTAACAAGCAGATTGTAAAAAGAAATAGCATCCACCAACAGAGGAATGGATAAACTGTGATATATGCATCCACTCAAATGCTGTTCAGCCCAATGAGGAATGAAGTACTGATATACGCTGTAATGTGCTGAACCTCAGAAAACGTATGTTCAGTGAAAGAAGACAGACTCAGAAGATCACATATTGTATGATTCTGATTATATGAAGTAGCCAGAATGAGTAAATCCAGAGATGCAGAAAACAGACTGGCAGTAGCCAGGGGCTGGGAGTGGATGGAATGGGGAGTAACTGTTTAATGGGTACCAGGTCTCCTTTTGCAGTAATGAAAATGTTTTGCAACAAGATCCCCAGACCTGTTCACTTTTAAATGGCTAACTTTATGTTGTGTGAATTTCACGTTGATTTTTTAAATTGAAAGACAGAAGTAGCCATTTTTTTGTAAATTAAAAAAACAAACTCTCTGTGTGAACAAAGAAAAAATCCTGGAAGACATGTTAACAGGCTAGTTGGTAGAATTATGAAAAACAAGTTTAATTTTAATCTTTTTGCCCATTTTTTCCCAATTTTTCCACAATGAACACATGCATTTCTTTTTATATTGAGAAAAAATATAAATGATGGCATTAAGTCTATTAATAGATTTAATTAGGAAACCATGCTCATGATTAACATTATGTAGTTAATCTGTGGCAGTTTTCCTATTGCAGAATTAAATTTTCAATAAGAATAAGGGGCTGTGGGATATATTTCACTATTTTTAAAATATAATAATTTGTACACATGCACACAAAATTTCAAATATGAATGAAAATATGTCTAAATTTGTTAAGAAGACAAGCATTTCAGTTCTGAATCCTGAATAAGTCCTGATTGTGGTGTTGAAAAAGACTCTTGGGAGTCCCCTGGACTGCAAGGAGATCAAACCAGTCACTCCTAAAGGAAATCAAGTCTAAATATTCATTGGAAGGGCTGATGCTGAAGCTGAAGTTCTAATACTTTGGCCATCTGATGTGAAGAGCCAACTCAATGGAAAAGACCCTGATGCTGGGAAAATTGAAGGCAAAAGGAGAAGGGGGTGGCAGAGGATTACATGGTTAGTTAGCACCACCGACTCAGTGGACATGAATTTGAGCAAACTCCAAGAGATGGCGAAGATCAGAGAAAGCTGGCATGCTGCAGTCCATGGGGTCGCAGAGCTGTACATGACTTGTCGACTGAACAAGCTCTAAATCCCCAGTAATTCTACATAGAGTATGTGTTGCGATACCTAAAGGGGTCAAACCCCTACTGGGCCTTTGATCCTGGAGCTGATGATGACTTCCATGGGATACCACAGTATCAGGAGGACTAACTCCAAGGTCTCCCCACATCTGAAAAGTGGTTTAAGAGCCAGTGAGAGCTCTAAGGCTCATTTGGAAGACAGGAAGCCTCTTGTGAAAATTTGGCAGGAAATGAGGACTAACGGCCCTCAGAAAAGGAGGTGGCTCTAAATAAAATGGGTTGGACAACACTGGTGCGTCTGATCCATGCTGCCTGAGGCCCCAGGGGTGACCGCATCTTTGCTGCTGGCTGGAAGACATTCAGCATCTCGCTTTCCCAGTATTTTAAACTGTCCTCAGTACATGTCTCATTCAAAAGTGAATTATGACAAAGTTGTAAAATAAAGGTTTATATCTCTAGTTTTGGGTGTTTTTTAATGCCTCTTAAGCATTGGGATATTCAAAAGCAGAGACATTACTTTGCCAACTAAGATCCGTCTAGTCAAGGCTATGGTTTTTCCTGTGGTCATGTATGGATGTGAGAGTTGAACTGTGAAGAAGGCTGAGCACCAAAGAGTTGATGCTTTTGAACTGTGGTGTTGGAGAAGACTCTTGAGAGTCCCTTAGACTGCAAGGAGATCCACCCAGTCCATTCTGAAGGAGATCAGCCCTGGGATGTCTTTGGAAGGAATGATGCTAAAGCTGAAGCTCCAATACTTTGGCCACCTCATGCGAAGAGTTGACTCATTGAAAAAGACTGATGCTGAGAGGGATTGGGGGCAGGAGGAGAAGGGGACGACAGAGGATGAGATGGTGGATGGCATCACCGACTCGATGGACGTGAGTCTGAGTGAACTCCGGGAGTTGGTGATGGACAGGGAGGCCTGGTGTGCTGCGATTCATGGGGTCGCAAAGAGTCGGACACGACTAAGCGACTGAACTGAACTGAACTGAAGCATTGGGAGCCAAGGGGAATCCCTCAACAGATCCCATAGCTAGTTTGTTTTGACTGCAGTTTTTCTTTCCCTCCATCTTCTCTCCTAACTACAATTTCACCTCAATTCAATTCTTCTTTCAAACTCCAGCTTAAAAGTCCCCTCCTAGGTGAAATCTTCCCTCCCCAGTGATGGCAAATAAATTGATCCCACATTGTGTTCCCCAGTCTTTGTGCCTTCTTTACAGGACTTATCACATTATTTCTATTAAAGTATACTTTTTCAAAGACTTAAAATTACTATTCCCATGCAAATACAAAATGAAATTGTGCCAAAGATTTTATTCAACTCACTAATGAGAAAACCAGTAAGATGTTAAAGCAAGTTCATTTTGACTGAGAGCTTTATATGTTCTGCCTGGTAAAATTCATTTGCATTGCTAAGAATGTGAATTATTTGTATTGCTATTAGCTTCCTAAAATTTAACTTCTACTCTCACAGTTTTAAAATAACCTAGTCAATAGAAAAATCAGTAAAATAGATTAAGATAATCCTAAGGTTTCCCCAGACAATGCCCAACACTCTACTGAAAGGACATCCAATCATTTCTTTTGACCATCTCCAAGTCCTGAATGTTTCTTGACACTTTATCACTTGGATATCTGTCTACAGGCCGGCTAGAATAAGAGCTCAGAGCTAGATCTTCAGATACTTGTTCAATACTGAGCTCCTTTGTGCCAAGCTCCAAGCAAAGATTTTAACAGATACAAATGTGACACAAAGGCAAAAAAGTATCTTCCCAGAGCAACCTATTTAGCATATGTTAAACATATCTAAGCAAATAATTTATGTACAATATATAAGAGCTATATGTTTGGGACTTCTCTCCAAGTCCAGTGGTAAGACTCCAGGCTTCCAATGCTGGGGGTGTGGGTTTGATCCCTAGCCAGGGAACTAATGCTGTGTGGCACAGTCAAAAAGGGCAAAAATAAAAGAGCTATATCATTGAGGAAAATTGGTCAGTGATATCAACAAAATGAAACAGTGAGAGAACTGTGAAAGAAAAGGCACAACTGGCATTATTCCTAAGAAAGAAGTAATCCCACTCATTCCTAAGGCAAAATTCACTCATGATTTCCCAAAGAAGAGTTCAGTCCAACCACACACACACACACACACACACACACACACACTCACACACATTTCTAAATGCCACTCACCATGAGTATGTTGGGAACAGGGAAACTGAAGAAGCTACAGAGAAGAGGAGACAATATTGATAGGTAATATTTACTGAGCACATTATTTTTAACCCTTACAAGCACCTAATGACCTAGATACTGTTATGAATCTGTGAATGAGAGGAAATTTTCCATCCTGCCTCTTGAGTTCTTGTGACTAGACTAATAATAAAATTGACCCAAGAAAGATTAACAGGAGAAAAAGAAACGTTTAATTCGTGTGTACAGAAGTGCTAAGTCAATTGGACTGTGTCCGACTCTGTGTGACCCTATGGACTGGAGCCCGCCAGGCTCCTCTGTCCATGGGATTCTCCAGGCAAGAAGACTGCAGTGGGTTGCCATGATCTCCTCCAGGATATCTTCCTGACCCAGGGATCGAACTCACAACACTTGCATATCCTTCATTGGCCGGTGTGTTCTTTTACCACTAGCACCAGAACTAGGACCTAAGAAGTGCTCAAAGCAGGCAGCTTTTATATTTTGTAGACAAAGAAACAATACATTTGTGAAGAATTAACAGAATAAACAAATCAGGTTTTGAATGCTTCATCAGTGAAGCATCTAAAGAAAGTTTGGGCGTGGGGTAGTAAATTAAAAGAAGAAGGTTTGTCCATATTCAAGCTTGCCCGCCATTTCAGTAAACAAAAGATGTGGGTCCTAAAGCCATCAGCCACTGGAGTTGCCCACCCAACTCCAGTTGGTGCACCCTAAGGTGACCAAATAAAATATAATTCCCAACTTGCAGGCTATACATTTTTTTTTTCAGTCAACACTCCAGAATTAGAGAGTGCACCTTTCATATGAGAGATTTATTTCCTACTTTCAGGAGACAGAAAGGAGGAGCAAACTTTGAATTAACTTTAGTTCAAAAATAATCAATAGGCCACTGAGGAGTATTTTGGAGCAGCCTGTCCGGGGCCCCAGCAAATCCCTTTTTATAGATGAGAAAACCAAAGCACACTGAGGTCACACAGTGCTAAATCTTGCCTCTAGGAGCGGCAGTCCATGGGGTCGCAAAGAGTCAGACACGTCTGAGCGACTGAACTGAACTGAACCGCCTACTAGCTTCAGTGCTGCTGGAGGGCCAGGGACTGTTTTTGGCTTTGGGGTTGGAGTTGTTTTGTTCTTAATTCTGTGTTGTTGTTGTTTTAATTCTATATTGTTTTATTTTCATTTTACCTAGTGTTGTGTCCTTTATTTTGCCTATTTAATCTCATAAACATTAAGAGATATCCCTTGATTCTAGTTTGCTACAGTTGGGTAAAGAAGTCTCCTGTCAATTTGTATTTATCTGTTGTGATTTGTAAGTGCCTTTTGTTTATTCATTCATTCATTTCACAGACTTTAGTTGAGCTCCTTGCTTGGCCCAGGACCTCTGTGAAGCAGCTGGATTATGCACAGTCTCTGCCCTCACTGGGTTTAGTCAGGGCCTAGGGACACTGTAAACTATTCAGTTCAGTTCAGTTCAGTCGCGCAGTCGTGTCCGACTCTTTGCGACCCCATGAATCGCAGTACGCCAGGCCTCCCTGTCCATCACCAACTTCCGGAGTTCACTCAGACTCACGTCCATGAGTCTGTGATGCCATCCAGCCATCTCATCCTCGGTCGTCCCTTTCTCCTCCTGCCCCCAATCCCTCCCAGCATCAGGGTCTTTTCCAATGAGTCAACTCTTCGCATGAGGTGGCCAAAGTACTGGAGCTTCAG
>SJXQ01010359.1:0-35706 GCA_006408695.1 Aepyceros melampus
AGCACCCACTCACCTATATGTTCAGAGATGGTTCTGTCTTAGAAGAGCTTAAAAACTGAGGCCAGAATTTTTTCATTAAATGTGAGGGCATCTTGATATTTGAGCATTAAATTTATGGTGTTTGCTGCTTCACCTTACTCTTTTGATTCTTTAATATTATTTAATTATTTAATATTTGTTAGACCTTTGTCCAACTTATCTTCAACTTTTTAAAAATGTCTTTCTGACTTCTAAATCACTCCTTACTTTAAGTATTAATATTCATGTATGACCAGATTTATCCTTTATCTTCTGGTTTGATTTATGATAGGTTTTTTGTACTTTTTACTCTAGCATTTTAATGTAGTTTCATCTAGAATTTAGTTTCCTTCTCTTCTTATGGGTTTCCTTATAAACTTCAGTTCTCCCAAGTCTCATTTAGTATTATGGTAAAGATCCAATAAAGCCGGTTCAATGACCGTTTAACTGCCTTTCAAGAATAGCTGTGATTTTAAAATATTTGATTTAAGCAATTTTATAAAATATTCAGTCATTTTTGTCTCTTTCAACTTTCGTGTATATATTTTTTAATTGTACATTAATAATTTTTGATATTGTACTTTTTACTCTAGCATTTTAATGTAGTTTCATCTAGAATTTAGTTTCCTTCTCTTCTTATGGGTTTCCTTATAAACTTCAGTTCTCCCAAGTCTCATTTAGTATTATGGTAAAGATCCAATAAAGCCGGTTCAATGACCGTTTAACTGCCTTTCAAGAATAGCTGTGATTTTAAAATATTTGATTTAAGCAATTTTATAAAATATTCAGTCATTTTTGTCTCTTTCAACTTTCGTGTATATATTTTTTAATTGTACATTAATAATTTTTGATGAGTACTTTTGAAAATAATGAGTAATGTGTATAGGATAATGTGGAATCTAAGCAAAGAACACAGAAATATCAAGTTCATATAAAGAGAACAGATTGGCGGTTACAAGAGATGGGATTGGAAGAAGGTGGGAGAATGAGTGAACTGTTTTTTGGGTTTTAGTTTAAATAAATTGAGTAAAAGTAAAGAAATATGTCAGTATGCTGCCTGACTGAGATAAACTTGAATAATGGAAAAGAGATTTCTGTGAGCATATGCATCAAAGAATACCACCAGGGAAGCCCTATCAAAGAATACAGTTTTTGTAAAAAGTTTGAAAAGTTTAAAAATGGATGATTTGTAGATCATAAAATACCACAACAGCAAAACCTGAGGGGAGGGTGAGGAGAATCTGATTTTCACAGTTACTACATTATATTATGTGAAATGTTCAGTTTTCAGTAAAAAGTGTAATTGATATGATTAAAGGGAATTACAATCCATTCATATGAAATAAACAAGAGAAACCTAGAAATTAGAATTATAAGACAAAGTCTTTAAAACAGCTGTCTTAAATATAGGCTCAAAGGGCTAAAGGGAAACAGGGACAAAGAATAAGAGAAAACAAAGAGAATAATATTTTAGCAGACAGAATATTAATAAAGATACAAAAATTGCAAATAGAAAAAAGGGATTTGGTAAATGCATGTGAGAACCCTGAGAGATTTATTCATTCATTAATATATAAATTTAATGAGCACCCATTCCTCATACACAGTAAATACAATTATGAATAAAACATAATCTTGGGCTTTAGGAAGCTCACTGTCCAGCACAATGACAGACATACAAGCAGATAATTCCACATGTAACATGTTAAATGATTAATAGTAGGGGGCATGGTGGAGGGAGCTGTTAAACTTGCCCAAGGAACCTGGTAAAATGTCCTAGAAAATACTTTTTCAGCTGTATCATAAGGTGAGTAAACCTTGCCATGTATACAACATGAAGAAAAGTTTTCTAAGGAGAAAGGATCAGCAAGTACAAAATGTAAGGTTTATTTTTCTGTTCAGAGGATGACCATGGAAATGAGGTATCAAGAGCATGGGATCAGCACTAAGAAATTACACAATAAATGGAGGTTTGGGCAAGATTTTAAAAGACTCTTTGAACCTTTCTAAGGACCTCAAATTTTATCCTGAATACTTAACTAGGTATCCATTATAGAATGGCTAGTTGAGGACAATATGGTCTTTAATGTAAAAGCAGCACTTAGGAAGAGACAGAGGTAGAGGAGGAGCTTCTTTAAATAGTGTTAAAAAATAAAAATATTAATCATTCAGTCATGTCTGACTCTTTGTGACCCCATGAACTGTAGCTACCTGCCAGACTCCTCTGTCCATGGAATTCTCCAGACAAGAATACTAGAGTGGATAGCCTTCCCTTCTCCAGGGGATCTTCCCAATTTAGGAATTAAACCTGGATCTCATGCATTGCAGACAGATTCTTTACTGTGTAGCTACCAGGGAATAACCTGGTTCTTCAGTTTAGTTCAGTTCAGTTCAGTCACTCAGTCGTGTCCGACTCTTTGTGACCTCATGAATCGCAGCACGCCAGGCCTCCCTGTCCATCACAAACTCCCGGAATTCACTCAGACTCGAGTCCATTGAGTCAGTGATGCCATCCAGCCATCTCATCCTCGGTCGTCCCCTTCTCCTCCTGCCCCCAATCCCTCCCAGCATCAAAGTCTTTTCCAATGAGTTAACTCTTCGCATGAGGTGGCCAAAGTACTGGAGTTTCAGCTTCAGCATCATTCCTTCCAAAGAAATCCCAGGGTTGATCTCCTTCAGAATGGACTGGTTGGATCTGGGGGGGAAATATGGGCAGAATTGAATGGATCTGGGATCTATGGCTGAGGTTGGACTGTTGGACTTTTGACTGTAGTGATGGTGGGGGAGAAGTAGGACAGTGTTCTTTTGGAATATTCAAGAGTTGAGAGAGAAACATCTTAAAGAGGAAGGAAAATCTAAAACTGAGAGGAAATACAGAATGAGGATCAGAGAAAACATTAAAAGACAGATAAAGCATTAAAATTAGAAGATCTAAATAGATATTTCTTCAAGGAAGATTTACCGATGGCCAACAGGCACATGAAAAGATTGTTACTATTAGAGAAAGTCAAATCAAAACTAAAGTATCACCTCACATCAGTCAGAATGGCCATCATCAAAAAGTCTTACAAATAATAAATGCTGAAATGTGTGGGGAAAAGAGAATCCTCCTACATTGTGAGTGTGAAAGTAAATTGCTGCAGCTTCTAAGGAAAACATTATGGAGTAGGTAAGTAAGTAAAGTCACTCAGTCGTGTCCGACTCTTTGTGACCCCATGGACTGCAGCCCACCGGCTCCTCAGTCCATGAGATTCTCCAAGCAAGAATACTGGAGTGAGTTGCCATTTCCTTCTCCAGGGGATCTTCCCGACCCAGGAATCGAACCCGGGTCTCCCGCATTGGAGGCAGACGCTTTAACCTCTGAGCCACCAGAAAAGTTCTATTATGGAAGTTCCTTAAAAAGCTAAAAATTGAGTTACCATATGATCCTGAATTCCCTGGGGCTTCCCAAATGGCACTAGATATAAACAACCCACCTGCTAATGTAGGAGATGAAAGAGTCAGGGGATTGATCCCTAGGTCCAAAAGATCCCCTACAGGAGAGCATGGCAACCAACTCCAATATTCTTGCTTGGAGAATCTCACGGACAGATGAGCCTAGGGTGCTACAGTCCATAAGGTTGCAAGGAGTTGGACACAAATGAAGCAACTTTTCATGCACACATGCAACTGCAATCCCATTCCTGGACATATATCCAGAAAAGATGAAAACTCTAATTCAGAAAGATAATGCACTTCCAATGTTCTTAGAAGTACTATAGCCAAGATGTGTAAGCAGTCTAAGTGTTCATCAACAGATGAGTGGATAAAGATGTGGTATGTGTGTATATATAAATACACACAAACATATATACGTGCAAACATGTGGTCTTAGTAAAACAGTGTCTAAATCCGTCCATGCATGCAGATGACATTATTTCACTCTTATATCATTAAGTAGTATTCCATTTTATATATATATCCCATTCTCTCTATAAATTCATTATATATAATAATAGAATATTATATATAGGTTTTTCCTAACCTTTATGTATTTAAATAATACATATATTAACTCTTCTGTTCTTTAACACAATTTTTAAAGTGTTGGTTGCATTTTTACTTTTACTCAGTGTTAAATCAACCATTGTGCCATTTATGAATATTGGCTCTCATTGATTGTTTCAAAAATTATTACTTTACTTCTCTGAAGATAACTACAAATGAAAGTCTTACCCAAGATATGCTGAAATGTGAATTATAATTCATGTTCTGATCATGTTAAGTTCATCCTTCAGAAATTTATAGTCTAGATATAGAACAGCACATCTTTTGTGTCTTCTCTTGAAATCTTTAGCCTATAATCTCTGAGTTCATGGAGTGTAATTTCTTTCATTATTGACCACAGCCCTGCCTTTCACATACAACCACCAGAAGAGAAGATAGAGGAGGGGCCCAGGGGTTAAGTAAGAACAGTCCCATTTGAACAAAGAATGTTCATCATTCATGCACTTGCAGCTTAAGAGTGATACAGGGGAACACAGTGTTACCACATCAATCAGAGAAAAGAAGGGCAACACTGGCATTGAATACTGGTCTCAAAAGCTCATGAAGGAGATAAGTGAAGCTAGTTACTGCAGAGGACTGTTTGACACAGGGTACAGAGCCTGTGGAGGGGATAGAGTTACCATGGATCCTAGCAATAAGGAGTGCACTTTGGAAAAGATTCTACCACTTCTCAGCGCCATAGATCAGAGGCAGCATTCCAGAGGGAACATAAATGGGTAATATCCAACTGACAGATCTACACACAGGGCTCAAGCCTAAAGGTCAGAAGTGGACCACTGGTAGCTCTTAGGACTGAACAGATCCAATGTCTAATATAAGTGAGGCCACCCCAAATCAGCTTCTCAGCATCATTCTAGCGTACCAGTTTTGGGTGATCCCATGAAAGAAATATTTCACCAGCCAATGGGAAGAATGTGCCCATCAGGACACCCTCCTGCCCTATATAGGCACAATTCGAAGATCCTTAGAGTGTCTAGTCAACCCCATATCTGCAGTAGAGGGCCACAGAACGTCCTAAATGGAGGAAATAGGAAGCAGTTCAAGGCTTGGTGTGTCTAACCCAGACTACAATGCAGGCCCTAAACAGTCCAAGTCACTGGAGAGGCACTTGGAAAATTCTGAGTTTGGTACATCTGACAACCAGGCTCACGTACTTGGTCTGGGCCCAGGGAACTCTACCCAGCTATTACCGCCAATCATAGCTGGTCCCAAGCATAATAGAGGGAGACAAAAAAACACTTAAGATAGAGCCTATGATGTTTGCCATGGGGTAAATACTCCCACCATTGTTGATTTCAAACTACCAACGTGATGTCTCGGAGAGCAGATTTTTTAAAAAATGTGCATAGTTGGGCATAAAGAACCAGGACACGTGCCTTCTATGCATCCCTGGCAGGAATGTTATGAATATTTATTTATTTAATTTAAGCCATTATAACCTAATAAAGTGGAAGAAGAAATTAAAAAAAAAAAAACACTTAATGAAGGAGGCAAGAGCATGGGGCACACTGGGCTAGTACCCTACTTGCTCAGGTCTAATGGTGATTCTAATCAGTGGTATTGATTCAGAATATCTGTAGCTATGTGTTGCAGTCTCCCCATAGAAGTTTTTCTGCACTGCATTTAAAAGCTAACAGCTATTAAGCATTTTGGAAGTGCCAACAATTTTAATGAACTTTAACATAATCTCTCTTAAAATTCAGTTGTTATTATTAACTCTCTCACACAGAGGAGGAAAGTGACTTTAAGAAATTGAGTAACTTATAAAACATCATGCAAATAATAAATATCAGAGTCAGGAATTGAATCTGAGTCTATGTAACATAACCCATGCTCTTGAAGATTACTCTTAACTTCCTATTCTCTGAGGAAAGAGGTAAATTTTGAGTAACCCTAACTGGCCTGTAGCCTTCTCGAATCAAGCTCTCTCTGGTATCAAATATGTAGGCTGTTTTATACAATCAGAACTACCCACGGAGATGAGGGCAGGAGTAATCCCAATAAATCGTTCAACTGAGAAACTCACCGTGCGGTTAGACAATAAGGTGAAATAGATAACAGATATGGATATATTTTCTATATTTGTGTCTTGAAGAATCACCTTATTTTTTTTCTTATTCATGTGAGTAGAGGAGAGGAATTTAAAATAATGTAAGAAGGAAACGTACATAAAACAGTTTTTGCAAGACTCCATTAAAATCTAGATTTTTAGATGTCCATTTTGGAAGTAAACCTTTTTCTGTGCGTTTAGAATAGCATATCATCTGGTCTTGATTTATTTAGCCAGGTGTGTGGGGACAAAGTAGAGAGACAGGAAAACTCATTTGTGAGGGAAAAGAAAAAAGACAACTCCCAGCAATAATTCAAGACTTTTCATTTTCCCATTTGCTTCTATTGCTCCAGATTTGGCTTCTGTGGATTCAACTTTTTCAAATGGTAGGTAGTGTTGTTTAGTCACTAAGTCGTGTCTGACTCTTAGGACCCATGGACTGTAGCCCACCAGACTGTGCGTTTAGAATAGCATATCATCTGGTCTTGATTTATTTAGCCAGGTGTGTGGGGACAAAGTAGAGAGACAGGAAAACTCATTTGTGAGGGAAAAGAAAAAAGACAACTCCCAGCAATAATTCAAGACTTTTCATTTTCCCATTTGCTTCTATTGCTCCAGATTTGGCTTCTGTGGATTCAACTTTTTCAAATGGTAGGTAGTGTTGTTTAGTCACTAAGTCGTGTCTGACTCTTAGGACCCATGGACTGTAGCCCACCAGGTTGCTCTGTCCATGCGATTTCCCAGACAAGAATACTGGAATGGGTTTCTGTTTCTTTCTCCAGGGGATCTTCCCGACCCAGGAATCGATTCTGTGTCTCCTGCAGTGGCAGGCAGATTCTTCACCACTAAGCCACTTGGGAAGCCAGGTAGTGTTTAAGTATCTGTTATAATCTCTGTCTAGGCGTTTAATCAAATTTTTTACTAAATTTTCCTTCCAGGCTCTAGACCCTCATCCCTAAAGTGACTGAGCCCCTTGCCACTGCACTCTGGGCAATATTCCTGAAATTGTTTATTAACTGGGGAAGAGTATCAAGAAGCCCCCAAGGGATCATGCAGGTGTCCAAAGCATTCCTCTGCTCGCATTCTAACAGCAGCTCTGTACCTACCTGGTGATCAGGGTCAGTTACCCACACCAAATGTTGACTCATCTTCCTGCTGCTTGGCCCCAGAAACCAAGGAGTTGGTCCATGAGGTTCTTTATACTGTTCTCATGGAAGCAGAACTCCAACATGTGCTTTTAACAATGCTAAACTCTTGCAAACCCTAGGACTTACTTAGCTGCCACTCCAACATTGCTGTTCTTTGTGGTAATTGTACTCACCAGTATTCTGACAGTTACACCTTGCCTTACAGCCTTTATTGTTTCCAGTTGTTATCTCCATTATAATTGATGAGTCCGGTTATGTAAAAGCTTCTCCTACTGTCAACCTTGACTGAAAGGAGAGCCTCAGCTGAACATGGTAGACAGTGACCCATTAGCACATTCCTGTGGGTCAATGTATGGAAGAGAGTCCTCTGCAGGGGTTCATATCCTCACAAAGTATATCCACTCTAAACTGTCTAATTCCCTGGGCCTTCAAATCCCTTCTTCTATAATCTATTAAGTCAATTCCGGAATTTCCATCTTATTCAATCTAAGTCATCACTTTTTCCACCCTTAAAAAAGCTATCTGGATGTGTGTACATCTCCCAATATCCTTTCTAGGGTGTAAAATTCTGTATTCCAGAAGAGTGTGTTTCCAATTTAATTCATCATAATCCAAACCATGAGTAATCACCCACCCTCTGCTGTTACTTAATGGCTAGGCCCTGAAGTTCTTACATCCTTTCCTTCCTTAGTGACTCAGAGTATCAGTAGCCAGTTTATATTGTGAAATAATTTTAGTTATTAAAAAAAAGTTAGTTATTGGCCTAACAGGAAGGGAGGCTGAGGAAGATCTTAAGGCAAGATGGGCAGAGGGAAATGGGTTGCTATTTTCAAGTGAGACACACACTCCTGAAGCAACTTCAAGAGATGGGGAAATGACAGTCCTTAGTAGTGAACTACTTCTGATGGATCAGTGAATTCAGAGGAATCTAGAGAATCAAGATTTCATGTGCATCAATATACATTTCCATTCTAATATGTCCAGGTTTCCATTCTTTCCCAAACAGGACTCTGAACACTGCATTATCTTACCTATCTTAGCTATGATGTTGATCTTTTTTGGAGATTGAATACTCTGAGAATTAAGGCCTGGGCCTCAGCATTTTCTACTTTCTTAGTATAGGATACATGAGCCTCTTTATATGCTGCCACAAAGACACTCCAGCTTTCACATTTAGATTTTAATTGCTGATTAATCACTTTGTCACCCATTCTATTTAATTTATACGCACAGTACATCATGAGAAATTCTGGACTGGAGG
The DNA here is from genome assembly GCA_006408695.1 of Aepyceros melampus. Lineage (NCBI taxonomy): Eukaryota > Metazoa > Chordata > Mammalia > Artiodactyla > Bovidae > Aepyceros > Aepyceros melampus. The sequence goes on from SJXQ01010359.1 coordinate 8,525, forward strand.
AAACACAAGCTGGAATCAAGGATACCAGGAGAAATATCAATAACCTCAGATATGCAGATAACACCACACTTACGGCAGAAAGCAGAAAAACTAAAGAGCCTCTTGATTAAAGTGAAAGAAGAGAGTGAAAAAGTTGGCTTAAAACTCAACATTCAAAAAGCAAAGATCATGGCATCCAGTCCAATCACTTCATGGCAAGTAGATGGGGAGACAATGGAAACAGTGACAGACTTTATTTTGGGGGGCTCAAAAATCACTGCAAATGGTGACTGCAGTCATGAAATTAAAAGACGACTCCTTGGAAGGAAAGTTATGACCAACCTAGATAGCATATTAAAAAGTAGAGACATTACTTTGCCAACAAAGGTCCTTCTAGTCAAAGCTATGGTTTTTCCAGTAGTCATGTATGGATGTTAGACTATAAAGAAAACTGAGTGCCAAAAAATTGATGATCTGGAGTTGTGGTGTTGGAAAAGACTCTTGAGAGTTCCTCAGACAGCAAGGATATCCAACCAGTCCATCCTGAAGGAAATCAGTCCTGAAAATTCATTGGAAAAACTGATGCTGAAGCTGAAGCTCTAATACTTTGGCCACCTGATGCGAAGAGCTGACTCATTGGAAAAGACCCTGATGCTGGGAAAAATTAAAGGCGGAGGAGAATGGCACAACAGAGGATGAGATGGTTGGATGGCATCACTGACTCAATGGACATGAGTTTGCATAAACTCCGGGAGTTGATGATGGAGAGGGAGGCCTGGAATGCTGCAGTCCATGTAGTCACAAAGAGTCAGACATAAACTGAACTGAATAACTCTCAGCTTTTTATCTTCCCCATTTCAACTGAGTTCAATAATAGCTACTTAATTCCATTGTCTTCAGATTTAGTATTAATACTTTCTCTGTATCTATAAAACCACACCAGCCAATGTATTCTCCATTGATAGAGAATCCCAGTTCACCAGTGGTGAACAGCTGTACTGCTAATTCATCCTAAGGGCTACATGTACTCCTCAAATAAGCAAAATTGAGTGCACACTGGTCATAGCAAACACCCTCTTCCAACAACACAAGAGACAACTCTAACAAAGAGTCAGACATAAACTGAACTGAATAACTCTCAGCTTTTTATCTTCCCCATTTCAACTGAGTTCAATAATAGCTACTTAATTCCATTGTCTTCAGATTTAGTATTAATACTTTCTCTGTATCTATAAAACCACACCAGCCAATGTATTCTCCATTGATAGAGAATCCCAGTTCACCAGTGGTGAACAGCTGTACTGCTAATTCATCCTAAGGGCTACATGTACTCCTCAAATAAGCAAAATTGAGTGCACACTGGTCATAGCAAACACCCTCTTCCAACAACACAAGAGACAACTCTACATGGACATCACTAGATGGTCAATACTGAAATAACATTGATTGTATTAGTTGCAGCCAAGATGGGAAAGTTCTGTACAGTCAGCAGAAACAAGACCTGGAACCAATGATGGCTCAGATCATGAGCTCCTTATTGTCAGGCTTAAATTGAAGAAAGTAGGGAAAATCTCTAGGCCATTTAGGTATGACCTAAATCAAATCCCTTATGATTATATAATAGAGATGATGAATAGATTCAAGGATTTAGATCTGGTAGCCAGAGTTCCTGAAGATCTATGGATGGAGGTTCCTAACAGTGTATATGGGGCAGTGACCAAAATCATCCCCAAGAAAAAGAAATGAAAAGAGGCAAAGTGGTTGTCTGAGAAGATTTTTTAACTGAGGAAAGAAGAGAAGTTAAAGGCAAGGGGGAAAGGGAAAGGTATACTCAACAGAATCCAGAGTTCAAGAGAATAGCAAGGAGAGACAAAAAAAGCCTTCTTCAATGAACAATGCAAAGAAATAGAGGAAAACAACAGAAGGAGAAAGACTAGAGATCTCTTCAAGAAAACTGGAAATATGAAAGGAACACTTCAAGGAAGGATGGGCACAATAAAGGACAGAAACAATAAAGACCTAATGGAAGCAGAAGAGATCAAGAAGAAATGACAAGAATACACAGATGTATATGAAGTCACTCAGTCATGTACTTGTTCTAGGTCTGTGAATTTATAAATTTAATGCAATTCTTATCAAGCTATTAATGGTATTTGTCTATGAATTTTGATGGAAAAGAAAAAGGAATATTCTAAGAGAAATCATAGAGTGATTTTGTCATAAGCTATAAAGCTCTATGTCTGGCTCATTCTAGAGAATGCATTCACTTTATTTCTAGTATAGTGAAGTAAATCTTAAGTTTTTATATTAGTCTATTTCATGACTCATTGAGAAGTATGTATCTATTTACATATTTCAATTACTAAATAGTATTTATTTACAATATATAATAATATTTTATATTGTAAAAATAATACCTATAGAAGATAGAGAACTATTAAAATGCAGAGAACAAGAGTTAAATCCCACCAAGATAGCATCACAGATGCTTAAATGTATTATATTCAGTCTGTTTTCTGTGCTTATCAGTGTATGTTCTGCCCATTTTAATCTCAAAACTCAGTACATTGTTTATTTAGTTTTAACTCCTGCTTGTATCAAGTTTTGTTTGAGCATATGTTCTACTCTCCATATCTAGACCACCTACGAGCCAGATGGATAGAACAAAAATTCATAAGATTTGAGAAATTCTTAAAATTGGAAGTACTGAGAGGAGTTTTATACTTACAGCAATTATTATATCATACATATTACATCAGTAAGCCTGGTGTAACTGAAAGAATGGGAACATAAATGTGTAAAAGGAAAAATAACATCAGAGATATCATCATTTAGTAGACTTAATGACACAACAAAGAAAAGTATTGATTTAGTGTATTATGCTGAAATTTTCAAATTTCCCAGAGAAAAAGTAAATGGATACAAAATTAGCATATTGGCCTAATACAGGGTGAAATAGATGATTGTGGGAACCATATGTGCTTTGGGCTGAGTTAGGATACAGCTGGATTTAAAAAAAAAAAAAATACAAAACTAGCCAGCATTAACTATTTCCAAAACAATTCTATTATGGTAGATGGCAAAGTGCCAAGCAGAGTTAAATATAGTTAATCATGATGGAAAATGAAAAGAATGATTACTAAAGATGAGCAAGGTGAGTTGAAATTTTATAGAAGTAGGATATGGGAACTTCAGACCTGTAAGAGCCTTACTGTTAATAGGTTCTGCAAGCTGAAGTTATGTTCGTGTAAGGGATCCTTTGGAAGAAAGATAGCTTCTGTATGGAAAAGGAGCGCATGCTGCACATCACCCAGACGTCAGTCTCCACCAAGGAGAAGTGAGTCAATAAGATCAGAGGTGCTGTGTCCTTTGTTTTTATTGATTGCTTCACAGAGTTTATTTTGTTTATCTTCATATATTTTGGAAAGTTATATATTGTAAGTTTAGATTATGATTATATTTAAATAAAGCATTTTGACTATTTTCTGATATTATCATAAGGCAGAATGACTGCAACAGTATCTTTTGATTCCATCTATTTACAATGAAGACTTTAGCACTCATCTCTTCAACCTCTTATCTTGACTCCAATTATTTATTAAGAGGAGAATTTAGTATTAGATCAGTGTTTTTAAATGACTAGTTTTTATATTGTATAAATGTTCTTTTGTGCATATTGTTTCTTTGCATTTGCATTCATTTTTGGAAACAACACTTCCATATCTTGCTTCTTAACACAACATCAGCCAGAAGAATTCTAGTGTGGTGATGGGCTGGGAGAGAGAGCCAATTAGTACCCCTTGGGATATTTTAAGAGAAAACTCTGTAACAAGGGACTAGAAGACATATCTCTGTAGGCAGTCTCCTAGATTTCCCCCTAATAATGTGTGTGCCTAACTGAAGAGAAGTTACTCTAGCAGATCCTTTTATTTCAGTATTTCAGCATCCCTAATTGTGGTGTCAGAAAGAATCTTAGAAGCACAGAGATAAATGGGAGACTAATGTGAAGGGAAGTTGATTAAAAATGTTCAATGAATTGAGTTTGGAACTAGTTTTTTATTTGCTACAAAAGCACAAAGTGGCAGACTGACTTCCAGGAGCAAATCCTTGCTCAAATATAAACTCAAAGAGCTGTAACTGCCTCAAGGGATATGGTTCACCTCATTATCCAGAATTTCACTTTCAGTATTTTGCTACATAAGGTAAATTACTCTGGGTTGGTTGGGATGCTCTTTGCCCCTCTATTAGAGTATATGATTATATGTACATGAATTTGAGGAAATGCCAGGAGGCCAGTTTTTAAGGAAAAAAGGAACAAAGAGAACTTTGTAGGGAGAAAAAACTTTTTTCTTCCCTTTTATGTTCTTTGGCTGGCCTAATAATAAAATTGACATAGCAGGACTTGAGCTGTTATTTAATCATTCAGTCATGTCCAACTCTGTGACCAATGGACTGCAGCATGCCAGACTTCCCCATCCTTCACCATCTCCTGGAGTTTGCTCAAATTCATGCCCATTGAGTCGATAATGCTATCCAATCATCTCACCCTGTCGTCCCCTTCTTCTCCTGTCCTCAATCTTTCCCAGCATCAGGGTCTTTTCCAATGACTTAGCTCTTCACATCAAGTGGCCAACATTTTGGAGCTTCAGCTTCAGCAGTAGTCTTTCCGATGAATATTCAGGGTTGATTTCCTTTAGAATTGACTAGTTTGATCTCTTTACCGTCCAAGGGGCTCTCAAGAGTCTTCTCCAGTACCAGTTTGAAAGCATCAATACTTCAGCACTTAGCCTTCTTTATGGTCTGACTTTCACATCTGTACATGACTTTTGGAAAAACCACATCTTTGACTATATGAACATTTGTAGGCAAAGTAATGTCTCTGCTTTTTAATACACTGTCTAGGTTTGTCATAGTTTTTTCTTCCAAGGAGCAAGTGTCTTTCAATTTTGTGATTCTGGTCACTGTCTGCAGTGATTTTGGAGCCCAAAAAATAAAATCTGGCACTGATCCCACTTTTACCCCTTCTATTTGCCATGAAGTGATAGGACAGGATACCGTGATCTTAGTTTTTTGAATGTTGAGTTTAAAGTCAACTTTTTCACTCTCTTCTTTCATTAAGAGGTTTTTTAGTTCCTCTTCACTTTCTGCCATTAGTGTGTAATCACCTGCATATCTGAAGTTATTGATAGAATGGATTAACAGAAGTAAAACACTAAATTTTGTATGTATAGGAGTCCAAATATTTGAAGCTTTCTTGTAGTCAGGCAACTGAGATTGTAGCCATTCTGAGCTAAGGGGAAGAGGGTGGGGATTTCACTGGTGAGGAAGATAATTCAAGGGGAATATTGGAATAGCAATTATTCTGTAAACAAATGTTTGCTTGTCATGAAGATATGTCTTTCTGGTGTATTTCTGATACTAACTCTCTCCTGGTATAGGAACTCTATCTGAATTCTTTTAGGCAACTAAGGGAAAGATTTTAAAAAAACAACAACAAATAAACAAAAACAAAACTCTTTCTGAGTCTGTTTGGCTTTGATTGTCTTTAGCTCAAAATAGTCCACAAGCCATGGGTGCACTTTGGGTCCTGTATTCTGCTTCCTCTCAACTTCAGTTAAAGGTAAAAGTATTATCTGTACTGTTTTAACAGATCATTAATATATTCTACTGTGTCAATTATATTCTTTGGTTATGAAAATCTCAATCCCATGTTCTTATATATCTGTCAGAAAACTTCATTTACTTTGAGTTTATCAAGATTATTATTACTAACTCATGATTTCTTAAGAAGTGAGAATTGATTTGTTGGATTACTAAGACTAGTAAAGGAAATAGTCACCTTAATTCCTCAAATATTTCTGTATTTTTGCTCTTGAAACTGTTGCCTTGAGAGGGTTCACATTCTACAGTATTCTAATTTACTTGCTTCCTTATAGTAAACTAATCTTTTGATGCCTATACTCTTACTTTTATAAATTTCTTGATTAATTGAGAATCCATAGCAAAAGAGGTATGACTTCTTTGACCTTTGTTAACCTTAATATTTGTCTCAGAAACTCAGATTAGAGATGTATAGTTGCCATGTCTAGAAAGATCACCTAGAGTATTGTCTTTATTTTCTTTGCTTTATAAAATTTGGTTCTCTGCTTACTCAAGGGGGGGCATGGAAACCCACTCCAGTATTCTTGCCTGGAGAATCCCACGGACAGAGAAGCCGGTGGTCTACGGTCCATAGGGTCTCAAAGAGTCAAACATGGTTGAATTGACTTAGCATGCACACATGAGCTTGGTTGAATAAGAGGAAAATGAAATGAGATCTGGAAAGTAATTAAAGATGGACAAAATCCTAAAAACTGCTGTCTCCTCCACTCCCTACCTCTTGCTCACTTTTCTTTACTTTTAGCTTCTATATTCTGTTTCTCTTTTCATTGAGCAGCTTCCTATGTTTACCAGTTTCTACTCAATTTTAGTTTGAACTTCTGCATAAGAAGTGCCAATCTCCAATGGTCTGATTGATCACACGCTATCTCCAGAGCTATGACACTTGGTCAAAACTATAGAATGTCTTAACTGAAAGTATATGATGTTTTGTAATCATGAATCCATGAGAAGAATGTACCAGCCTGTAAGCATTGTTTAGTTACAATAATTGGATTTATGACTTGGATCAGTAGCATCTTAATGGTTAAATCTGGTCAGATACTTCATTCTAAGATATTTCCTCTATGTGTTGACTTTGGGCTTCTTGGTGCTGAGGTGCTTTGCACGCACATCAGTGATGGTTTGGTACCAGGAGATAGACTGAATTCTATGTGACTCAGTCCAGAAAAAGGAGGGCAAAGAAGCCTGTGTCTGAGCTCTGCAGACCCCTTTTAATTATATTATTCTTTTGCTATTGCTGACCTATACTTGTTGCCTGCAGTAAAACTGTTGTGAGTATAATCTCTGTGAATCCTGCAACTCCTTTCAGCAATCAAGCACTTCAAATGATTAATGTGCAATTAACACAGCTTGCCATGGCACAAAACTCTCCTTCACAGTGTCTTCCACTTTATCTCCTATCACTAATGGATCCAAACATTCTTAGTTTAGATTTACAAAGGTGTATGACTGGCCCAAGTCATTTATTTTCTTTTTTCTTTTGTTTTTACTGACATAGAGCATTTTTTAAAAAAAAAAAAAAAAAGACTGTGAGATTGGCTCTCCTTGAGTTTTTTCTGGGTGCTCAAGGATGCAAAGTTATGCTATGCAAAGCATGGTCCCATAAGAAGCAGATGTGAACCAGGCAATTTCAACTTATATACAGACAGAGCCTCTGGCAGCATTGTGAGGCCAGGCTACACAATTCAAACACCCATCTGTATGGTCACTCAGTTGTGTCCGACTCTTTGTGACCCTGTGGACTGTAGCCCACCATTCTTCTGCTCAAGTAATTTTCCAGGCAAGAATACTAGAAGGGGGTGCCATTTCCTCTCTAGGGATTGAACCCATCTTTCCCATATCTCCTGCATTGACAAGCAGATTCTTTACCACTAATGCCACCTGGGAAACCCCCTGTCTGTATATATACATCTAATAGCAGATGCTTACTTGCTTACCCAGCAACTGAAGGCTCTTTGTCCTCTGATTTCCCATCATTTAGTTTGTTTCTCAGTTTTCTAAATATTTACTAAATGAGTGAATATGTTTATTCTGTATTGGGAAGAAGATACCTGAAGTTTGGTCAAATGAGCTTACGATGGAACTAGATAATTCAAGATGAGAGATAGAGATGATCTGAGCCCAGAGATAAGAGATTAACTTGGTTGATGGACTGATTCCAACCTTGAGAATTTAAAGATAAGTCTGGGCATACACAGAGCATAAGCCAAAAAGGAATGTGGTCATGGCTGAAGTCAAGAACATCTCACTTGGAAATAAGTGAAGGCTTTGGAAGAAGGTCTGAGTTGAGTTGTTCACTGTTGCAGATAAAAAGGAAATGGAAGTTTTGTGACTTGGTATGTAGTTGTGTTTACTTGGTAGCCAGGGAAACCATATACTAACAGATGTTGAAACAAGTGGCCAAGACAAGAAAGAAAAATGAAAGTTGAAAATAGCCAAATAGAATGAGCATTTACTGTGTGTCAGGTACTGTTAAAAGAGCTCTTCTCATATACTCATTCAATACACAAAAAAGGCACTTTTGATTATAATTTCTCTTTTATAGTAATCATTTTTAAAATGATTACTTAGGAAACTAAGTAAGAGAAGATAGGATACTTATCCAAAGTAATACATCCAGAAAATGACAGAGTGAGGAAATTTAGAATCAGAACTTCTGTTCTTACCTTCTACCCTAAACTTTCACCTAAAGCTTCTTATGAGGTGAGTTCCACTAACAATGTTTTGATAAAAATTACTCAAGAGTTTTTGGTCTTAAATGGATCCTGTCTTTGGGCTGGAGGTATGGCAACAGAACTTCTTTGGAGACTAGAACAGCCTGACTGACTTTCACATCACCTTGTTTGTTATAAAGTCCTGTTATGCTATTCTTTTGAGCCATTTATTGTATTTTCAATCAGTCCTCTAGCAATTCATTACAGTCATGTTGCCATGGTAGAAAAAAATATATATATATGGAATATTGTTCATTTAAGATAATTATTTTCTCTTGTAACTCATATGTTTGTTTTGGCTGTTTTTACCAATAATCAAAAGTGATGAGTCTTCACATCATCCTAAAGTGAGTATATTTTTCAAGATCAGTCATGTGTTTTCATTATTATCAGAGAAGACTGGTTGATTCCCTAATGTAGGGGTGGATAATTTAATTTACCTCTAACCTTCTAGATTCTTTTGGCTTGTGTAATAATTAAATCAGGTTAGAAACAAATGTTCTTCAGGCACTCTATCAGATCTAATCCCTTGAATTGATTTGTTACTTCCACTATATAATTATAAGGGATTTGATTTAGTCATACCTGAATAGTCTAGTGGTTTTCCTTACTTTCTTCAATTTAAGTCTGAATTTAGTAATAAGGAGTTCATGATCAGAGCCACAGTCAGCTCCTGGTGTTGTTTTTGTTGACTGTATAGAGATTCTCCAACTTTGGCTGCAAAGAATGAAATCAATCTGATTTCAGTGTTGACTATTTGGTGATGTCCATGTGCAAAGTCTTCTTTTGTGTTGTTGGAAGGGGGTGTTTGCAATGATCAGTGCATTTGGCACAATTCTGTTAGCCCTTGACCTGCTTTGTTTTGTACTTCAAGGACAAATTTGCCTATTACTCCAGGTATCTCTTGACTTCCACTTTTGCATTCCAGTCCCCTATAATGAAAAGGACATCCTTTTTTGAATGTTAGAAGGTCTTGTAGGTCTTCATAGAACCATTCAACTTCAGCTTCTTCAGCATTAATGGTTGGGGCATAGACTTAGATTACTGTAATATTGAATAGTTTGCCTTGGAAATGAAAAGAGATCAATGTCATTTTTGAGATTGCATTCAAGTACTGCATTTTGGACTCTTTTGTTGACGAGATGGCTACTCCATTTCTTCTAAGGGATTCTTGCCCACAGTAGTAGATATAATGGTCATCTGAGTTAAATTCACCCATTCCAGTCCATTTTAATTCACTGATTCCTAAAATGTCTATGTTCACTCTTGCCATCTCCTATTTGACTACCTCCAATTTGCCTTGATTCATGGACCTAACTTTCCAGGTTTCTATGCAATATTGCTCTTTAAAGCATTAGACTTTGCTTATACCATCAGTCCCTTCCACAGCTAAGTTTTGTTTTTTCTTTGACTCCATCTCTTCATCCTTTCTGGAGTTATTTCCCCACTGATCACCAGTAGCATATTGGGAACTTACCAGCCTGGGGACTTCATCTTTCAGTGTCCTATCTTTTTGCCTTTTCATACTGTTCATGAGGTTCTCGGGGCAAGAATACTGAAGTGGCTTGCTATTCCCTTCTCCAGTGGACCACATTTTGTCAGAACTCTCCATCATGACTTGTCCATCTTGGGTGACTTTACATGGCCTGGCTCACAATTTCATTGAGTTAGGCAAGGCTGCAGTCCATGTGGTCAGATTGGTTAGCTTTCTGTGATTGTGGTTTCATTCTGTTTGCCCTCTGATGGAGAAGGATAAGAGGCTTATGTAAGTTTCCTGGTGGGAGAGAATGACTGAAGGGGAACTGGGTCTTATTCTTAAGGATGGGAATACAGACCACCTGACCTGCCTCCTGAGGAATCTGTATGCAGGTCAAGAAGCAATAGTTAAAAGTGGACATGCAAAAACAGACTGGTTCCAAATAGGAAAAGGAGTACATCAAGGCTGTATATTGTCACTCTGCTTATTTAACTTATATGCAGATTACATCATGAGAAATGCAGGCTGGATGAAGCACAAGCTGGAATCAAGATTGCTAGGAAATATATCAATAACCTCAAATATGCATATGACACCACCCTTATGGCAGAAAGTGAAGAAAAACTAAAGAGCCTCTTGATGAAAGTGAAAGAGGAGAGTGAAAAAGTTGGCTTAAAGCTCAACATCACAAAACTAAGATCATGGCATCTGGCCCCATCACTTCATGGCAAATACATGGGGCAACAATGGAAACAGTGACAGACTTTTTTTTTCCTGGGCTCCAAAATCACTGCAGATGGTGACTGTCACCATGAAATTAGAAGACACTTGTTTCTTGGAAGAAAAGTTATAAAGAATCTAGATAGCATATTAAAAAGCAGAGACATTACTTTGCCAACAAAGATCCATCTAGTCAAAGCTATGTTTTTTACAGTAGTCATGTATGGATGTGAGAGTTGGACTATAAAGAAAGCTGAGCACTGAAGAATTGATGCTTTTGAATTGTGGTGTTGGAGAAGACTCTTGAGTGTCCCTTGGATTGCAAGGGGAGCCAACCAGTCCATCCTAAAGGAAATCAATCCTCAATATTCTTTGGAAGTACTGATGCAGAAGCTAAAACTCCAATACTCTGGCCACCTGATGTGAAGAACTGACTCACTGGAAAAGACCCTGATGGGAGGAAAGATTGAAGGCAGGAGGAGAAGGGGATGAAAGAGGCTGAGATGTTTGGATGGCATCATTGACTTGATGGACATAAGTTTGAGTAAGTTTGGGAGCTGGTGATGGACAGGGAGGCCTGGTGTGCTATAGTCCATGGGGTCGCAAAGAGTCCGATAAGACTGAGCAACTGAACAGAACAGAGAAACATGTACAGGAGACACATATAGACATGAAAAGGTACTGGACTGACTGGCAATTGAGACTGAGATGACATCCTGAGCTAGGGAGGAGATGATAGGGCTCTAGGACCTCAGAGAGGAGAAAGATCATTCACAGGAAAATGGGGTGAACAAATGTTTGGTATACACATGTTTGTCATGCTCTGCAGAGACAATGGGATGCAGAGAGGAATTTGAACAAAACAGGTCTCGCCAAGTTCCGTCTAGCACAATGCACAGATTGATATCATACTTTTTGTGATCTTTGGTGATAGCTATTTTTTCTGGTCCAAGGCCTCTATTTAAATTATTTTAAGCAGTTATCAGGGAGTAAAAACTTTTCTTAAGTCATGTGGGCCTTGATTGTTTTCAGTCCAAAATAATCCACATGCTAAGTGGCACACTTTAGGGATGCTCATTCTGAACCCCTTCACTAATTTCCTCAGTGATAGGACTAATATCAGGAGGACGCTAAATTATTAAGCCCATTCTCTTTGTTGTAAAGTAGCAAAGCTCACAATAGCTTTTCTGTGAAGTTCATTATTTCACTAATAAAATGATAACCTGCTTAACTTTCCAATCATATTTCTCTTATGATGGAATGACAACCTCAGATCAATTTTACTGGATCAATGTAATAATAAGAGTCAACAATTATATAATTATGCAATACTTAGAGTATGCCAGACACTGTGATATTCATTTTCCAAATTCTTAAATAATATTTTGGGGTATGTTTTAATAGCTATCTTTTAGATGATAAAATGGTCTTAGAGTGTAACCTACCCAAAGTCACAGGAAGCTTAAACAATGAAACTGAAATGTATTCTCAAGTACCTATGCCTCCAAATTCTGTGATCTTTATTAAACTGCTTTCTCTCCTACTTATTTATTGATGCAACAATGACTTGTAATAACAAGACATAAAAAACCTAAAAAGATTGCTTAATTTAGTCTCTAAAAGAGTTGCAAAAATAAACAAGGTTCAAATACAATTAGTAAATTCTGGCTCCACTGTCCTTGGTTCTGTGGTTTAATATTTGTATTAGAGTGCAGTCATTATGTGAAGAAACTTGCCAAAGCCTTTTGCTGAAATCACAGAGATACTATCAGTGTGAAATACTCAAACATTTGCAATATATTTTCTTCTTTTCCTTGGATAAAATGTTGTCATAAAACATCAAAATGCCATCCTAAGGATAGAAAACAACCCCAAAGAGGGATCATTGAATGTGTTATAGTCTTAAACATCTCAAGCCTAATCCAGTGATGAGTGATAAACAACATTTTTCTCTCCTTTGAGACTGAAAGAGTTAATTGCTTTTCAAACAGGGTACAGTTTACTCCTATGAGCAGAGCGATTAGATGACAGTGTATTTTAGAAGGCTTTATGCTTGAAATACTTGAACACAATGGAATTTTATCTTCCTCTTACAAATGCAATTTTTTCCCTCTTTTTTTATTTCTCTCCTTAAACATGAATGATAGGCTATTAAAGGTTTTCTTTAGGGGAAGATATTTTTGTCTTGCATTGCTGTGGTAACTTGATCTAATCAACAAAATGCCAAGTTGATAACCACTCTCATTTCCTTGCCATAGAATATAAGAGGAATAAATACAGAAGAGTGAAGCACTATAGCATGCTTCCAGATCCTTCATCAGTCATGTAGACATTTTTAATAGTGTATAGTAGTATCTCCCATTGGTGACAAGAATCAAGAACATGACTGTGTGCACAATATTTTGGTAGATGTTTATTCAACCTGCCTTTAGATAGTCTTTGCCCTTTGACTTTTTAAATTACTCATTGGACTATCATTCTTCTGGGCTAAGAATTTATTATTTTTAGAAATTTAAATCAGAATGTTAATGAGATATCTGCACTCTCATTTTCACTGTAGAATTATTCACAACAACCAAGATATACAAATAACCAAATGCCCCTTCTATTGAGGAATAAATGGATAAGAGAATATAGTCTATGCATACATGGAATACTATCCAGTGTTAAAAAGGAAGCAAATCCTGCCATTTGTATCAACATGGAAGGACCTAGAAGACATTATGCAAAGTGAAATAAGCCTGGCATAGAAAGACAAACATTTTGTGATCACATTATATGTGGAATCTAAAACAGTCAATCTCAGAAGCAGAGAGTATAATGATATTGCCAGGGACAAGAAGGAAAGACAAATCAAGAATTGATAGTCAAAAGATATAAAGTTTAAGTTATGGAATATAAATAAGTTCTGGAGATGTACTATATATATCATGGTGCCTTTTAACAATACTGTGTGGCATATTTAAATTTTAAGTAGTTCAGTTCAGTTCAGTCGCTCAGTCGTGTCCGACTCTTTGCGACTCCATGAATCGAGCATGCCAGGCCTCCCTGTCCATCACCAACTCCCAGAGTTCACTCAGACTGATGTCCATTGAGTCCGTGATGCCATCCAGCCATCTCATCCTCGGTTGTCCTCTTTTCCTCCTGCCCCCAATCCCTCCCAGCATCAGAGTCTTTTCCAATGAGCCAAATCTTTGCATGAGGTGGCCAAAGTCCTGGAACTGCCCTAACCACACACACCAAAATAAATGATAATAATAATAATAAAAAGAGGATGGGAGGAAACTTTTGAAGATAGTGGTCATGTTTATGGCCTTGATGCTGATGATATTTTCACAGGTGTATCAGTTCAGTTCAGTTCAGTCACTCAGTCATGTCTGACACTTTGTGACCCCATGGACTGCAGCACTCCAGGCTTCCCTATCACCAGCTCCCGGAGCTTGCTCAAACTCATTTCCATTGAGCTGGTGAGGCCATCCAACCATCTCATCTTCTGTCATCCCCTTCTCCTCCTGCCTTCCTTCAATCTTTCCTAGCCTCAGGGTCTTTTCCAGTGAGTCAGTTCTTTGGATCAGGTGGCCAGTGTATTGGAGTTTCAGCTTTAGCATCAGTCCTTCCAATGAATATTCAGGACTGATTTCCTTGAGGATTGACTGGTTGGGTCTCTTGCAGTCCAAGGGATGCTCAAGAGTCTTCTCCAACATTACAGTTCAAAAGCATCAATTATTCTGTGGTCAGCTTTCTTTATAGTCCAACTTTTACATCCATATATGACTACTGGAAAAACCATAGCTTTGACTAGACAGACCTTTGTTGGCAAAGTAATGTCTCTGCTTCTTAATATGCTGTTTAGGTTAGTCATATTTTTCTTCTCAGGTGTATACATATCCCCAAACTTATTGATTTGCATTCATTAACTATATACAAGCTTTTATATGTCAATCATACTTTAGAAAAGCTGTTTTTAAAAATACAATGTATTACTTTTATAAAACCTCATTTCTGTGTGAGAGAGTTTGCTGCTGCTAAGTCACTTCAGTTGTGTCTGACTCTGGTGACCCCATAGACTGCAGCCTACCAGGCTCCCCTGTCCCTAGGATTCTCCAGGCAAGAACATTGGAGTGGGTTGCCATTTCCTTCTCCAATGCATGAAAGCAAAAAGTGAAAGTGAAGTCGCTCAGTCCTGTGGGACCCTCAGCAACCCCATGGACTTCAGCTTTCCAGGCTCCTCCATCGATGGGATTTTCCAAGGAAGAGTACTGGAGTGGGGTGCCATTGCTGTCTCCTGTGAGAGAGTTTGGAATCTCCAAATCCTGAATAGCGTGTTCCTTAGGGTGAATTCATTTAGATGAACAATGTGAGTGTGTGTACACACTAATTTGCTTCAGTCCTATCTGACACTTTGTGACCCCATGGACTATAGCCTACCAGGCTCCTCTGTTTATGTGATTCTAAAGGTGAGAATACTGGAATCAGTTGCCATGCACTCCCCAAGGGGATCTACCCTACCCAGAGATGAAACACATGTTTCTTCAATTGCATGCATTAACGGGCAGGTTCTTTACCACTAGCACTACCTGGGAAGCCCTAAGCCTTTTCCTATCACATGACACAAAGGGAGTGTTCAATATATATATTTGTTGAAGATTGTAACAAATTATAATGTAAGGGACTTTCTGACCAGCCAGCCAGCCTGGGAAAAGGCAAATAGAATAGAGGCCCAAGGACTCTGCCTAGGTGGAAATGGTGTGTATGTGTGTGTGTGTGTATGTGTGTGTGTGTGTGTGTGTGTATGCATGCTCATTTCTCAGTTATTTCTGACTCTTTTCCACCTCATGAGCTATAGCCTGACAGGCTCCTCTCTCCATGGAATTTTCCAGGCAAGAGTATCAGAGTACGTTGCCATTTCTTCCTCCAGGGGATCTTCCTGAGAGAGCAATTGAACCCACATCTATTGTGTCTCCTGTATTGGTAGGTGGATTCTTTACCAATGCACTGCCTAGTTGAAATGTTGCCTGCATTTAATTCTATTTCTTGTAATAATTCTAAGGACACAATTCTCCTAGCAGTTAAGAGAACAGATAAGAGTAACCCCAGCAAAATTTCAGTTAAAGACAGACTGCATATGTGGAGCTAAGGACAGAGCCAAAGTTATAGAAAGAGTGACTCCCAGACCTCCAAATTATAATAAAAAGAAAATTGTACCAGATTAGTTAAAATGAAAGGAAGAGACTATTCAAAATAAATAGTAATCAAGATTATTTCAATAGCAGAGAAAGATTTAACTCAATTCTGCTGAACCAAAAGAAGTGAATATCTTTAAATGCTGGGGCAAGTTAAAGGAAAAGTGCTGGAGGACATTCACAGGAAGATTGGTCAGTGGGAATAGGCCAACTGTATTTGTAAATTGTCCCTCATTAAAGTCCAGTTCCCATCCTCTCTCAGAACCCTAGCTTTCTTGAAGATATAATTTAAATGGGATTACTACCAGGAGTTTGAGTAGGACATTGCCTGGATTGTAAATTTATAAATCTTCAAAGATTTATATCTCAAAGGGGCAAAAGAAATAATTAAAATTACAAGTTGTCTAAAGTCAATGTTCTAAGGAAAGAGAAATCAAGGACCTATAGTCAGAAACAGCCTATGTAACATTTAGTCAAACTGAAGGTAACTTAAGGTCATCTTGGTTTCCTTCCTTCCTTCTTTCCTTTTAAAGTTATCATTCAATACCCAAAATATAAGAAAGATAAGTTTTACTACCAAACCAGAGAGGAATGGGTGCCATACTGGGTCCATAGACAGTGTTGGTCCTTGAATTTCTGTTCTCCTTCGTAGCCTGGTAAGAATCTCTTTACATTCAATAGACATGGCTGTAGAGGCCCCATGATCTTCTTCTATGGGACCTGTGATTTAGCAAGGGCCTTAACTCATTGTTACTGAAAATAATAAATTTGGTTTACAGGTTAAAAAATTATTATTAACTAATCTCTCTTGCCCTTCTTTTCTCACTACCACCAACTGAGACAGGAAGACAGGACTGTAGCTATCTTGGACAAGTATGGGGAACAACCTTCAGCAAAACAGCTTAACAAGTCCAGAAAACAAAGAGCATAAAGGCCTGGGTGTCTGAGACAATAACCAAGGATCCACAGGAGTAAAAAATAGTAGCTCTATCTTCATTTCACCAATGTATGTTCATCATTTGCAAAGGACAAAAGTGTGACTGTATAGCAGAATCACCAACCTCCACTTTCCTGAAATATATAAGTGCCTGACACACATTCCTAACTTGCTTTTGTAGGAAGCAGACCCTCCCTACCCACACACAGGATGAAAACTGCTGACAAAGCATGTAGACCTCAGATCAGTTAAAGCCAGGAGGTGGATGATACTTAAAACTTCACCTTGATGCCAACCAATCCGAGAACTGAGCACAAGCTGATCAGGTACCCTGTGATCCTCTCCCTCACACTGCCTTGGAAACCCCTTCTCTGAAATTCTCAGGGAGCTGGCACTCATTCTTGCCTTCTCCTTTGTGTTTAAGCTATTCTATCAATAAAAAGCTCTGCCTGCCCTAGAATCTTGTGGGAGAGATACTCCTTTCCATGGTATTGCTGTCCAAGAATCTGGAGAGGATCTGGTAACACAACTGGCCTTCCACAACACATGTCTACTCATTGCCACTTCCCCTTCTGCCTTGAAATGTACAAAGTTTCTCTGACAGTTTGGACAAATTCTTCTCCCTGGGTATCAACAGCCTTTATTCATTCCTAGCCTTGAAACAGATAGGGCAGCTCTCTTCACTGGTAATCCCGGTTTATTCTTATGCTGCTGTTTCTGCCACTTGTAATCAGTTTCCTTGAAATGAGAATATGTGTTATATAAATGGCTAAAATTCAAGGGCTCAGATAAAAGTGTGTGTCTGTGCATGTATACCAGGGGGATTCAAAGAGAGAGACAGAGAAAGAGAGAAGGGATGTAGGAGCGCAGCAGCAGGCTTAGGCTGCTTGTATGCATATGGCAAATGTAAATTAACAGAAGGATCAAAACTACAATATCAGTTCAGTTCAGTTCAGTCATTCAGTCGTGTCCGACTCTTTGTGACCCCATGAATTACAGCTGCCAGGCCTCCCTGTTCATCTCCAACTCCTGGAGTTCACTCAAACTCACATCCATCGAGTCAGTGATACCATCCAGCCATCTTATCCTCTGTTGTCCCCTTCTCCTCCTGCCCCCAATCCCTCCCAGCATCAGTCTTTTCCAATGAGGCAACTCTTCACATGAGGTGGCCAAAGTATTGGAGTTTCAGCTTTAGCATCATTCCTTCCAAAGAACACCCAGGGCTGATCTCCTTTAGAATGGACTGGTTGTATCTCCTTGTAGTCCAAGGGACTCTCAAGAGTCTTCTCCAACACCAAAGTTCTCCAAGTTCAAAAGCATCAATTCTTCGATGCTCAGCTTTCTTCACAGTCCAACTCTCACATCCATACATGACCACTGGAAAACCATAGCCTTGACTAGACGGACCTTAGTCGGCAAAGTAATGTCTCTGCTTTTGAATATGCTATCTAGGTTGGTAACAGTATTTTATTTGGTCCTTGGGAGTAAAAATCAAGAAACTTGCACAGTAGCAAGCTATATTTTTCTGACTCTTTATTTTTATCAGATATTGCTGAAACTTTCAAAGTCCCATCCTCCCTCCCCTCTGCCTCCTAGTCCTTTTTAAGAGAGAACTTTGTTTCTTTGTCTTCATTCTTTTATCTTGGCTCCTGCTGTTGCGGGAACTGGGTGTGCTGGGCCTCCACCTTTCTCCTCCTGGGAGCTAGGTTCCATCCTGGCTGATGCTGAGGCACTTTAGCCATCTATGTATCAAAGCTGAGTATTAACAAGGCTCTCCACTGGGGGCTGAATCCCCTGTGCCAGTGCTCCAGTTTATACTTTCTCGTGTTTATTTCCTCTGAAGGACTTCTGCATCATTTCATTCTTTTTGGAGTTGTAGCTTCTTCCTTTCCAGAACCAGATCCTAGCCCGTGGGGCTGGACCACAGGAAAATTCAGAGTGAAACATTCCATGCTGTCATACAAACTGCCTCTCTCCTCAAGCAGTTTGAGAATGACTTTGTATTAGGAGTCTTCTGTATCTTCATGCACATATATTCCAAGCAGAGATTCTTGCAGCAATCTTTCAGCATGGAAGCTGGTTAACACTCTAGATAAGATTCCAAAGACATTCATATCCTGAATTGTTCTGCCTTCCTGGTGGCTCAGACAGTAAAGCATCTATCTGCAATGCAGGAGACCGGAGTTCGATCCCTGGGTTGGGAAGATACCTTGGAGAAGGAAATGGCAGCCTACTCCAGTATTCTTGCCTGGAAAATCCCCTGGATGGAGCAGCCTGGTAGGCTATAGTCCATGGGGTTGCAAAGAGTCGGACACGACTGAGTGAATTCATTTTCACTTTCATAGTCAAGTTAACAGACATAGGATTCTATATGTCTCTGCTCTCATCACAACTTAACAGCTATTGTTGATGATGAGATTCACAATGAGGGCAGGAAGAGAGCAGACCATGTGCTAAAAATGTTGTTTCTGGTTGTGCTATATCACTCAGGGATGTAGGGAGCAGAAGAAAGTTCGAGGGTACCTCTATTCTAATGTATCTGTTCCTGAAATTTTAGAATTGATCAGAGTGACTTTATCACTAAGTATTACACCTTTTCAAATTCTTAAGAATTTATTAGAAAAATTTATTAGAACAAATCAATAAATTCTTCAGAATATTAAACATACTGGGCAAAATTATAGTCAAATATTAATAGTGAGAGGGCAGTAAATGATAACTACCTTCCTGGAAGTATATTTTGATGGAAGGATGTAGAAAATGGAAAACAAATTTATGTTATTGTTATTGACAGCAAGTTATTCACATTTTTTCTTTTACATTTAAATAAATTGTAATCACCTGTCTTATATCTTAGTAGAAATATGTGTCAGGACTTTTTCTTCAAGAGATGTTCTATTAGTTTCCTATTGTCATTGTAACAAATTATCACACATTTAACAGCTTAAAACAACACAAATTTATTATTTTAGAGTTCTGAAGTTCAGAAGGCTAAAAAAGATTAGCAGAGTTATTTGCTAACTCTGGGAAAAACCCTTTCCTAGTTTTCCCAGGTGGCTCATGGCCCCATATCACTCCAACCAAGTCATCACATCTTCTTTGACTCTGACCCTCTTGCTTCCCTCTTATAAGATTCCTTGTTATTACTCTGAGCCCACCCTTATAATCTCCTGAATTTATGATCCTTGTTTCCTGAGAAACCTGTATGCAAGTCAAGAAACAACAGTTAGAACCAGGCTTGGAACAATAGATTGATTCCAGATTGGGAAGGGAGTATGTCAAGGCTGTATATTGTCACTTGCTTATTTAAACCTATATACAGAGTACACATGCAAAATGCCAGCCTGGGTGAATCACAAGCTGGAGTCAAGACTGGCAGGATAAATATCAACAACTTCAGATAAGTAGATGATACCACTCTAATGGCAGAAATCAAAGAGGAACTACAGAGTCTCTTGATGAGGGTGAAAGGGGAGAGTGAAAAAGCTGGCTTTAAACTCAGCATTCAAAAACTAATATCATGGCATCTGTTCCCATCACTTCATGGCAAATAGATGGAGAAAAACAGGAAACAGTGACCAATTTTATTTTTCTGGGCTCCAAAATCACTTTGGATGGTGAAGGCAGCCATGAAATTAAAGCTATTGGAAGAAAAGCTATGACAAACCCAGACAATGTATTAAAAAGCAGACATCAGTTTTCAAAAAAAAAAAAACCCTGTATAGACAAAACTGATTTTTCCAATAGTCAGGTATGAATGTGAGAGTTGGAGACTGAGCACTGAAGAATTGATGCTTTCAAACCTGTGGTTCTGAAGATTCTTGAGAGTCCCTTGGACTGCAAGGAGATCAAGCCAGTTAATCTTAAAGGAAATCAACCCTGAATTTTGTCCTTTAAAGAATATCTATTTATTTATTTATTTTTGGCTGCACTGGGTGTTGGTTTCTGCTCTCAGGATTTCACTAGTTGCAGTGATGGAGGCTACTCTCTAATTGTGGTGCACAGGCTTTTCACTGAGGTGCTTTCTCTTTTTGTGGAGAACAGGCTGTAGGGTGCAAGGGCTCAGAAGCTGTGGCACATTGGCTTTGTTGCCATATGGCATGTGGAATCTTCCCGGACCAGGGGTTGAACCTGTGTTCCCTGCATTGCAAAGAAGATTCTTAACCACTGGACCACTAGGGAAGCCTCAACCCTGAATTTTCATTGGAAGGACTGATGCTGGAAGGTGAAGCTCTAATATTTTGGCTGTCTAATGTGAAGAGTTGACTCATTGAAAAAGACCCTGATGTGATGCTGGAAAAGATTGAGAACAGGAGGAGAAGGGTGTAACAGAATGAGATGGTTGGATAGCATCACCAACTCAATGGACATGAGTCTGAAGAAACTCCAGGATATATTGAAGGGAAGCCTCCCATTGCTACAATCCATAGGGTTACAGAGAGTCAAATATGACTTAGCAACTGAACAACACCAATGACCTTAATCAAATCTTCAAAGTCCCTTTAGCCATTTAAGACAACTTATCTACAGGCTCTGGGAATTAGGTTCTGAACCTTTTTTAGGAGGGAGAGGTTTTCTAACACAAACCTATGATGCAAGTGAGTCTAGAATCAGATGCAATTTAATGAACTTATGTAACTGACAAATCCAAAGAAAGTATGCCATAACCAGAAATCTAGAATAGCTCACAGATTCAGTTTCCACAACCATCTTTTGGTTCTGTCTTCATTGCTTTTTGAGTCAACTTTACGTAGAAATATTACAGTGGTAGCTTCCATTGACCTCACATTCTAAGTCTAATTAGAAAAGTGAGTTTTCTTCCCAGGATCTCCAACAATATCTTGTCCTGTTTCATTGGCTGTGATTGCATCATGGGCCCTTCTCTGAACTAGCTCTCCTGTCCAGACAAAGACATTTCTTTCTTTGTCCTCAATTGCTTCATCTTTAAGAGAAGCATAATACTCCAGGTTGGATCCCCATGGACAAATGAAACTGTTCACCTCAATTTGGTGCTTGAACCCATGTGCTGGGACTTGAACTTGGCCAAAATCCATGGTCTTACAACTACGGTCACACATCTGGTTTCAGGAGTTAATGAAGCTCATGTTCTTGATGTCTCATCACAGAAAGAATTCAGTGAGAGACAAAGTGATAGATCAGAATTTGATTTATTAAATAGAGATTACTTATAAGAGTGGCAGGTGGGCAGGCAAAGGAGCTGTGCCTCAAGGATTTAGTGGGTTCCAATTTTATAGTAAAAGGAAAGTTCAGGAGAGGAAAAGTCAAACTTCTTTGAGTAGATGTCAAGCTTACATCACTTTTCTTTCACCTATATCTAGTGCTTTTATTCATGGCTTTATAGTTAAGCATGTTTACTTTTTTCCATGACATTCTGATAGTCTTCTTCAGTGATCATTAACTTATACAATGGCCTCCCAATTTTCTTAGGTTTCTCTATCTATTGTCTTCTACTTCCCAGAGAACTCAGTGGTGAAAAATCCACCAGCCAAGCAGGAGACACGGGTTTGATCCCTAGGTAGAGAAGAAAGTCAACCTTCTTTGAGTAGATGTCAAGCTTACATCACTTTTCTTTCACCTATATCTAGTGCTTTTATTCATGGCTTTATAGTTAAGCATGTTTACTTTTTTCCATGACATTCTGATAGTCTTCTTCAGTGATCATTAACTTATACAATGGCCTCCCAATTTTCTTAGGTTTCTCTATCTATTGTCTTCTACTTCCCAGAGAACTCAGTGGTGAAAAATCCACCAGCCAAGCAGGAGACACGGGTTTGATCCCTAGGTAGAGAAGATCCCCTGAAGAAGGAAATGGCAACTCACTCCAGTATTCTTGCCAGGAAAATCCCATGGCCAGAAAAGCCTGGTGGACTACAATCCATGGTGTTGCAAAGAATTGGACATGACTTAGTGACTAAAACAACAGCAACTGTGACTTCTACAGTTACCTGTTTAGCTATCCTGTGTGCAAGTGTGCTAAGTCGCTTCAGTCTCTTATGTGTCCTGAATTGGCAGGCTGGTACTACCACTATCGCCACTTTTCTATCTCTCTCACAAAGAAGCCCAACATCAAATAGCAAAAAACAAACAAACAAAAAACACCAAAAAAACCCACACCGTGACAGGGCAAGAGAGAGACTGTTGCCCTTGAACAAAGAACTCTGCAT
Organism: Aepyceros melampus; assembly: GCA_006408695.1. Lineage (NCBI taxonomy): Eukaryota > Metazoa > Chordata > Mammalia > Artiodactyla > Bovidae > Aepyceros > Aepyceros melampus. Next base: position 31,381 of record SJXQ01010359.1, read on the forward strand.
TCTCCTTTGTACTGGGACTCTCACACTCTGTGAATGCTAAAGTCGATTTAGTCATGTCCGACTCTTTGCACTTTATGAACTGTAGTCCACCAGGCTTCTCTGTCCATGGGATTCTCTAGGCTGGAATACCGGAGTGGGTTGCCATGCTCTCCTCCAAGGGATCTTCCCAACCCAAGGATTGAACCTGCATTGGTAGGTGGGTTCTTTACCACTAGTGCCACCTGGGAAGCCCTCATATTGTGTAGCCAGAACAATTATATTTATAGAGATTATGTGAAAATGAAAAGAGTTAATAAAAATAAAGTCTGAGAATAGTGTTTGGCATTTAACCTTCAATAAATATTAATTATTGCTATTGATATTGTCATCATTAAAGCAAACATTTGATTGGAATTTTCACAGACCCCACTTGTCAGCATTTTATAGGTTGCCTTTTCCCCTTGGGTTGCTTTAAATAAAAGAACTCATTATAAATCTGAGAGAAGGGATTTAGATTGCAAAAGGAATTTTACTCTTTCTTCAATATCCAACCGTCAGGCCAGCTGTTTTAGTTGAGGCTACCAATGGGAAGCTACTTAATGAAGTTGCTTATGGTTTAATGATTTGTGTGGCATAAATTATTTGTCTTAATGTTATTCCTGGGGCAGTTTCCAATTGTTTCAGAGAATACAAAGGGAAAAAAAAATCACAAAACAAAAATAAAGCTAAAAACTAGTGTGATTCCATATTCTCACAGCACCTGGTGAGACATAATCTACGGCTTCAACTATAGTTCTATCATTTGTTTTATTTGAAATTCACTCACAGCAAGACTCTTCCATGCTTATTTACTTATTGCATATATGCTAAATATCCTGATAATTGCACATCCAACTTACAATTGATTTTCCTCAGAATCCTCATTACACCTCTCAAAGTTCTAGTAATGAGAAAGTTAGAATGAGCTTTAATAACCATTAGGGAGTCAAACTTTCTTGGGGAAGTAATTTAACTATTTATGGAAACATGTTCAAGTGAATGATGCACAAATACAGTGTGATTTTCAAAAGAGCTGGGGGGTACAGAAGATGAGTGCATCACAGGAACATGGTGAAGGAAGCTTTTATGCTTTAAGACGAGAAAGAAAATTAACTTACTCTTTAGAACTTAAAGCATGAATATTCCTTATGACAGTTGTGTTCTAAGATTTGTGACGCTTGAGCCAAAACATAAACTGGCCTAATATTTATTTTGTGGCAAATCATTGGCTTGGTCACTGAGAGATCAAAAGCATCAGTTCTTCTGTACTCAACTTTCTTTATGCTCTAGCTCTCACATCCATACATGACTACTGGAAAAACCATAGCTTTGTCTATATGGACCTTTGTTGCTAAAGTAATGCCTCCGCTTTTTAATATGCTGTCTAGCTTGGTCATAGCTTTTCTTCCAAGGAGCATCTTTTAATTTCATGGCTGCAGTCATCATCTGCAGTGATTCTGGAGCCCAAGAAAATAAGGTCAGTCACTGTTTTCCTCGTTTTTCCATGTATTTGCCATGAAGTGATAGGACTGGATGCTATGATCATAGGTATCAAATAACATATTTGCAGCATTTCATATTGTACTGGTAATTATGGTATAGTTATTCTGAAAGAAGAGAAATTCAGTTCATATATGGACTATATTATGTGTTCTGATTATCTGATTCATGTGTACTATTTACTCAAAATTTCTTTTCAAATTTTCCTGAAGTATGTTTTATTCCTGACTAAGTTACAAGCTTTTTCTAGGCTAAAACAAATGAATATCATGTTTTCACTTACCTACTGTGGTAAATACAGCCCTGAAGACTGTAGGTTAAAAACTGCTTCATTGAAAAATACAAACTTTCATACAACATTGGTAAGATATTCTATCATCATTCTTCAGTGAAAGAAATAGAATGAGCTCTATTAGCATATGCTTGACATATCCTATTAAATTAGAATTCATTGCTTTCCTGAATGCCTTTAATTTTTTTGAACAATAATGGTTTTCATATTCTCTGACAAGTAATGAGTTTTACCTCTTGCAAAATAAAAGCATTAAAATTCCCCTCATTTTAGCCTTTAGAAAATAAATTACTAAGCACCATTAACACTAATACTTTATAAAGAAGCCTAAGGCTACTCAGAGAGAAGTTCTTTCCTTAATTATATTTTTTAGTTCAGTTCAGTCACTCAGTCGTGTCCAACTCTTTGTAACCTCATGCCTGCAGCACGCCAGGCTTCCCTGTCCCACATCAACTCCCAGAGCTTGCTCAAAATCGTGTCCATCAAGTCAGTGATGCCATACAGCCATCTCATCCTCTGTCATCCCCTTCTTCTCCTGCCTTCAATCTTTCCCAGAATCAGGGTCTTTTCTGTTGAGTCAGTTCTTCGCATAAGGTGGCCACAATATTGGATTTCAGCTTCAGCATCAGTCCTTCCAATGAATATTCAGGACTGATTTCTTTTGGAATTGACTAGCTTGATCTCCTTGCAATCCAAGGGACTCTCAAGAGTCTTTTCAAAACCACAGTTCAAAAGTATCAGTTCTTTAGCACTCAAGGTTCTTTATGGTCCAGCTCTCACATCCATACATGACTACTGAAAAAACCATAGCTTTGTCTATATGGACCTTGTTGGTAAAGTAATACCTCTGCTTTTTAACATGCTGTCTAATTTAGTTATAGTTTTCCTTCCAAGGAGCAAGCATCTTTTATTTTCATGGCTGCAGTCACCATCTGCAGTGATTTTGGGGCCCAAGAAAATAAAGTCTGTCACTGTTTTCATTATTTCCCATCTCTTTGCCATAAAGTGATAAGAGTGGATGCCATGATCTTAGATTTTTGAATGTTGAGTTTTAAGCCAGCTTTTCCACTCTCCTCTTTCACTTTCATCAAGAGGCTCTGTTCCTGTTCACTACTTGTTGGTAAAGTAATACCTCTGCTTTTTAACATGCTGTCTAATTTAGTTATAGTTTTCCTTCCAAGGAGCAAGCATCTTTTATTTTCATGGCTGCAGTCACCATCTGCAGTGATTTTGGGGCCCAAGAAAATAAAGTCTGTCACTGTTTTCATTATTTCCCATCTCTTTGCCATAAAGTGATAAGAGTGGATGCCATGATCTTAGATTTTTGAATGTTGAGTTTTAAGCCAGCTTTTCCACTCTCCTCTTTCACTTTCATCAAGAGGCTCTGTTCCTGTTCACTCAGTCAAATGTCCAAGAATGGCTGTTTACAAAGCAGAAAAATCTTTTCTGTATTTCTTTTGACAGTGTAGCAGAACAATAAGTGCAAGTCCTTTTGGAGTCAGGAAGACCAGATTCAAACTCTGATGCTACCAGCTGTGAAACTTGGGAGAGTTATTTAGCCTCCCTAAGTCTCCTAATCTGTCAAATGCAAGTAATCACATGAATACAATTTCCTGTATATACACACGTATAAATGTATGTGTTCTGTGCTTAGTTGCCCAGTCGTGTCTGACTTTTTGTGATCCTATGGACTGTAGCCGGCCAGGTTCCTCTTCTCCAGGCAGGAATACTGGAGTGGGTTGCCATGCCCTCCTCCAGGGGATCTTCCCAACCAGAGATTGAATCCAGGTCTCTGGCATTGTAGATGGATTCTTTACCATATGAGCCACCAGTGAAGCCTCATATATGTGTAGATATATATGGGTGTGTGTGTCTGTGTGTGTGTGTGTATTGATGAAACAGTGAAGGTAGTATCCACAGCTTAGCCCTAGTCATTGTTACTGGTTCTTCCCAGTCACAGATTAGGAGTGGATTGAGTTCAAACCTTTACTTTCTGCACCAGTTCAGTTCAGTTCAGTCACTCAGTCAAGTCCAACTATTTGCGACCCCATGATTGACAGCACGCCAGGCCTCCCTGTCCAATACCAAATCCTGGAGTTCACTGAGACTCACGTCCACAGAGTCAGTGATGCCATCCAGCCATCTCATCCTCTGTCGTCCCCTTCTCCTCCTGCCCGCAATCCCTCCCAGCATCAGAGTCTTTCCAATGGTCAACTCTTCGCATGAGGTGGCCAAAGTACTAGAGTTTCAGCTTTAGCATCATTCCTTCCAAAGAACGCCCATGGCTGATCTACTTCAGAATGGACTGGTTGGACCTCCTTGCAGTCCAAGGGACTCTCAAGAGTCTTCTCCAACACCATAATTCAAAAGCATCAATTCCTCGGCACTCAGCCCTCTTCACAGTCCAACTCTCACATCCATACATGACCACAGGGAAAACCATAGCCTTGACTAGATGGACCTTTGTTGACCAAGTAATGTCTCTGCTTTTTAATATGCTGTCGAGGGTGGTCATA
>SJXQ01010359.1:36039-46126 GCA_006408695.1 Aepyceros melampus
TAGTCAGTAAAGCAGAAATAGATTTTTTTTTTTTTTCTGGAATTCTCTTGCTTTTTCCATGATCCAGCAGATATTGGCAGTTTGATCTCTGGTTCCTCTGCCTTTTCTAAAACCAGCTTAAACATCTGGAAGTTCACAGTTCATGTACTGCTGAAGCCTGGCTTGGAGAATTTTGAGCATTATTTTACTACCATGTGAGATGAGTGAAACTGTGTGTTCGTTTGAGCATTCTTGGCATTGCGTTTCTTTGGGATTGGAATGAAAACTGACCTTTTCCAGTCCTGTGGCCACTGCTGAGTTTTCCAAATTTGCTGGCATATTGAGTGCAGCACTTTCACAGCATCATCTTTCAAGATTTGAATAGCTCAACTGGAATTCCATCCCCTCCACTAGCTTTGTTCGTAGTGATGCTTTCTAAGACCAACTTGACTTCACATTCCAGGATGTCTGGCTCTAGGTGAGTGATTAGACCATCATGATTATCTGGGTTGTGAACATATATTTTTTTGTACAGTTCTTCTGTGTATTTTTGCCACCTCTTCTTAATATCTTCTGCTTCTGTTAGGTCCATACCATTTCTGTCCTTTATCGAGTCCATCTTTGCATGAAATGTTCCCTTGCTGCTAAGTAACTTCAGTCGTGTCCGACTCTGTGCAACCCCATAGACGGCAGCCCACCAGGCTCCCCCACCCCTCAGAATCTCTAGGCAAGAACACTGGAGTGGATTGCCATTTTCTTTTCCAATTCATGAAAGTGAAAAGTCAAAGTGAAGTCACTCAGTCGTGTCCAGCTCTTAGTGACCCCATGGACTGCAGCCTACCAGGCTCCTCTGTCCATGGGATTTTCCAGGCAAAAGTACTTATCTCTAGTCTTCCCATTCTGTTGTTTTCCTCCATTTCTTTGCATTGATCACTGAGGAAGCCTTTCTTATCTCTCCTTGCTATTCTTTGGAATTCTGCATTCAGATGCTTATATCTTTCCTTTTCTCCTTTGCTTTTCACTTCTCTTCTTTTCACAGCTATTTGTAAGGCTTCCTCAGACAGCCATTTTGTTTTTTGCATTTCTTTTCCATGAGGATGGTCTTGATCCCTGTCTTCTGTACAATGTCACGAACCTCAGTCCATAGTTCATCAGGCACTCTATCAGATCTAGTCAGCACACAAGCACAGGTGGCTGCAGCAGCGCACAAATGCAGCTGAGAGGAGAAGCCCCCTGCCCAAGGCCAGGCACGGTGGCCGGGAGGAGGAACCCCATGTCCAAGGAGCGGAGGCTGCATGGGCAGGAGGGCCGAGAATAGCTACTCCACTTTCAAGGTCAGGAGGAGCAGCAGTAAGGAGATACCCCTCGTCCAAGGTAAGAAGAAGTGGCTGTGCTTTGCTGGAGCAGCTGTGAAGAAATACCCCATGCTCAAGGTAAGAGAAACCCAAGTAAGATGGTAGGTGTTGCAAGAGGGCATCAGAGGGCAGACACACAAACCATACTCACAGAAAACTGGTCAATCTAACCACACAGACCACAGCCTTGTCTAACTCAATGAAACTAAGCCATGCCCTGCAGGGTCACCCAAGATGGGCGAGTCATGGTGGAGAGGTCTGACAGAATGTGGTCCACTGGAGAAGGGAATGGCAGACCATTTCAGTATTCTTGCCTTGAGAACCTCATGAACAGTATGAAAAGGCAAAATGATAGGATACTGAAAGAAGAACTCCTCAGGTCAGTAGGTTCTCAATATGCTACAGGAGATCAGTGGAGAAATAACTCCAGAAAGAATGAAGGGATGGAGCCAAAGCAAAAACAATACCCAGCTGTGGATGTGAATGGTGATAGAAGCAAGGTCTGATGCTGTAAAGAGCAATATTGCATAGGAACTTGGAATATTAGGTCCATGAATCAAGGCAAATTGGAAGTGATCAAACAGGAGATGGCAAGAGTAAACATCGACATTCTAGGAATCAGTGAACTAAAATGGACTGCCATGGGTGAATTTAATTCAGATGACCATTATATCTACTACTGTGGACAGGAATCCCTTAGAAGAAATGGAGTAGCCATCATGGTCAACAAAGAGTCCGAAATCCAGTACTTGGATGCAATCTCAAAAATGACAGAATGATCTCTGTTCGTTTACAAGGCAAACCATTCAGTATCAACCAAAGCAAAAACAATACCCAGCTGTGGATGTGAATGGTGATAGAAGCAAGGTCTGATGCTGTAAAGAGCAATATTGCATAGGAACTTGGAATATTAGGTCCATGAATCAAGGCAAATTGGAAGTGATCAAACAGGAGATGGCAAGAGTAAACATCGACATTCTAGGAATCAGTGAACTAAAATGGACTGCCATGGGTGAATTTAATTCAGATGACCATTATATCTACTACTGTGGACAGGAATCCCTTAGAAGAAATGGAGTAGCCATCATGGTCAACAAAGAGTCCGAAATCCAGTACTTGGATGCAATCTCAAAAATGACAGAATGATCTCTGTTCGTTTCCAAGGCAAACCATTCAGTATCACAGTAATCCAAGTCTATGCCCCAACCAGTAACACTGAAGAAGCTGAAGTTGAATGGTTCTATGAAGACCTACAAGACCTTTTAGAACTAACACCTCCCAAAAAATGTCCTTTTCATTATAGGGGAATGGAATGCAAAAGTAGGAAGTCAAGAAACACCTGGAGTAACAGGCAATTTTGGCCTTGGAATACGGAATGAAGCAGGGCAAAGGCTAGTAGAGTTTTGCCAAGAGAATGTACTGGTCATAGCAAATACCCTCTTCCAACAACACAAGAGAAGACTCTACACATGGACATCACCAGATGGTCAACACCAAAATCAGATTGGTTATATTTGCAGCCAAAGACGGAGAAGTGCTATACAGTCAAGGAAAACAAGACCGGGAGCTGACTGTGGCTCAGATCAGGAACTCCTTATTGCCAAATTCAGATTTAAATTGAAAGTAGGAAAAACCACTAGACCATTCAGGTATGACCTAAATCAAATCCTTTATGTTTATACTTTCTGAATAAAGAAGTACAAATATGATACACCTTCAGTTCACTATTTTATAGGTGCTAAGAAGTGAGTCAAGAAGGAAGTCACAGAAAGTATGTTATCCTTTAAAAATATTTAATATTTATTTATTTATTATTTTTGACCACAATACAATGTTCGTGGGATCTTAGTCTCCTGCCCAGGAGTCAAACTCAGGCCACTGCAATGAAAGCATCAATTTCTAACCATTAGTTGGTCACAGAATTCCCTCAAAATATTTTATATTATCATAAAAACCCCAGATAAAAGCATTTAACTTATTTGGGTGTGTGTGGATCCTGGGCCAATCACTTGATAATTGTTCTTCAATTAAAAAAAAAAGTGTATGTGTGAGCTTTCTCCAAGGCTGGAAGGAAGAAGCTGAAGTGTCCTCAAAGGTGCTTGAAAAGGTCCCTGGTGAAGATCTTTTCTGTCTTCATCACTGATCTCCCTGTCAATCTTTCTTTATCGTCTAGGTTACTGTGGGCAGAAACACATGCCCATGGTATCTTTAACTCTCCTACCTTTTGTGCAGAAGAAGAGAGAGCATTTGATCTATTATATTTGGGCTTTAAGGTAAAGAGGCTTTGTGGATTATGTATTCTCTTTTAAGGAGCAGATAATCTGCTGAATAGATCTCTTTACTAAGACAGAACAAGGGTATAGCAGTTACTGTCCTTTCTCAGTTCCTCTGCTGTGACCTGATCATCAAGGATTTGACTAGGGCTTAGAGGTTTAGTGGAGCTTCCCTGGTGGCTCAGCAGTAAAGAACCTGCCTGCTATGCAGGAGACCTGGGTTAAATCCAATGGCAACCCACTCCAGTATTCTTGCCTGGAGAATCCCAAGGACAGAGGAGTCTGGCAGGCAATAGTTCGTGGCATGGCAAAAAATGAGACACGACTTAGTGACAAAGCATAAGGCCTTTGGTGGGATTCTTGTAAACAAGCAGAACTCTATGTGGTCTTCCTGTGATGGACCCTCCCTCCATGTTCTCTGCCAGACTTTTTTTTGTAGAAAAACTGTAGTCTCCCAGGCCTCCTCTGAGTCACAAAAGTCTGACGCAACAATTAACGACTGAAGAGACATGCACATTTAGTGATGAAAGTAGCAGCTAGTTCAGGAGAACTGGTAGCAATTTAAACAGTAATTGAGCCATGTGGCAAGTAGAGAATCTTTAGTTCCTCCATGAAGTATGTATTAATAGATAAACAGTATCTGATGCACATTTCCTGAATTGTTTTATAACAAATGGAAGAAGTTGACTACTCAGTGACCATGGGCATGGAGTCCCAGACAGTTGGAACCTGAGGATTCATGATGTTAACCCCTTTGACAGCACTCTGTTACCTCACCATCAACCAGTCAGAGAATTGTGCACCAGCTGATCACAGATTCTGGGACCCCCGTCCCTCACCTGGACTTTAACAATGTCTCCCTGAAACCCATTGGGGAGTTCAGGCTTCCTGAGCATTAGCTGCCCAGAACTCTGGTCTGGCACCTTGCAATAAACGCTGCACTTTCCTTCACCACAACCTGCCATCAGTAGATCGACTTTACTGCGTGCCAGAGACTGGACCTAAGTTTGCTTCAGTAACATTCTCAGTGCTAAAGCTGTGACAGTCCCTCACATTAGTTTTGCCTTCACTTTCTTTGGTTGATCACTGTGAATTTGACTTTTGTTTTTCCCCTTTAGATACTGGCAAGTAAAAGCCTGTTTCTCCTCCTTGTCAACTTCTAAGAAGCCACATGAGATTTCCTTAGAAAACATTTGATGATGCTTTATAGAATTTGTCCACCTTCTTTTCATTCCTTTCTCACATGTGCAGAACATAAGAGTTGTTCTCAATTATATTTTCCATATCTTATATTCCATTCCTCTAGTCATACAGCAGTTCTCTTTGGAATATAAACATGAAAAATAATGTATTCTTATTCCAGCTTCAAATTGGTTGTACCAATCATGTTCTTACTAATGTGATTTCTGACAATCTTTTCTTCTTTCATTTAGCTTCTTGCTGTACCTATCAATGAAGCCAGATATATTTTCATGGCTCTCTTCTTCAAATATTCTGTGATTTGTATGAATTGTTGTTTAATTTCATTCCTTTTCCTTCTTGGTTATTGCACTTGAGATAGTGAATGACTTCTAACCCATTCTTTTTCTTCCGTGGAGTCTTCTTAGCTTGATGATGATGATTTACTTTATTATTGTCTGCTTCCTTAAGCTATTTGTTTTTATTTGTATCTTTTCCTCTTTCATCATGGATAACTCTATGGTTGGCCTCGTCTCTCCTTTATTATCTTTGACTTTCATTAACATTCCTAAACTGCTCAATGACCAGAGTTATGACAGATTAAATTAAATGTGTCCAGATGGCTAGATTTGTCTTCCTCTCCACTTGTAAAAAGTTCTTTGGTTTACTTTAAATCGTAAAACACATTGGGTCACTGTGAAATTTTAAGAAAATATAAAAACACAAAGAAAATAAATATTACATATTGTATTTCAGATTAAACAATAATCCATTGTATTAGAGATTACTACATACTCTGAGACTGGCAAGTAGTAAGCACTTATTATTATTTACTTTTCATGTTCAGAAGTCTGGGTTATTTTCAGTAAAAATAATGAAATGATTCTGCTAAATTTTTCAAGCTAATGTCTGGCTCTTTTTATGCCAATACCAAAATTTGCAAGAACTCTGGGCTGATAGAGTAATTATTGTTATTTCTAACTTCAATAGTTACTTTTCAAATTAGAATAATATAAATTGATACTTCATGTGATAATGTTCCTTCTATAAGTAAAATTCTCACATCAAAAGGTGATATCTTCAAAATCCACCTGCCGAGAGTCTTTCCTCATATCCTAGAAATAAATCTTTGGTGGCTCAGATGGTAAAGAATCTGCCTGCAATACAAGAGGTCTGGATATAATCCCTGACTTGGGAAGATCCTCTGGAGAAGCAAATGGCAATCCATTTCAGTATTCTTATCTGGAGAATTCCATGGACAGAGGACACTGGCAGTCTACAGGCCATGGGGTCGCAAAGAGTCAGACACAACTGAGCAACTAACACATACAAGAAGCCAGATAGTAAATATATTTAGCTTTGTGGGCCACACAGTCTCTGTCACAACTATTCAAATCTTCTTTTGTAGTTTGAAAGCAGTCATAGACAGTGCATAAACACTAGACTTGGCTGTGTTGTAATAAAAATTTATTTACAAAAGCAGGTTGTGGCCAGATCTCTTCTGCCAGGTATAGTTTACTAGCCTGGAGAACCCTATCACCATCATAATTTTGTTCAATTATGGGAATTATTTATTAAGCAATACTTGTATACCATGTATTGTGTTATGGTTCTTCACTATATTACAAACTTGAATCTTTACAATAACTGCATTATGCAGGTATTAATATCCTGTTTTTATTATTGAGAAACTGAAGCACTAAAGCCTAAGGTAATAGTAAGTGGCAGACCTGCCCTCCAAACTGGATTTCTAGCCCAAATCTCCAAAGCCTGGAATTTGCTCTATGTTCCTAAAAAATATTTGAGTCCCTTCACTACCTGAATGAACTAGATGAACCACTAATATATAATTTTAGCAGTAATGTCTTATGAAAGAGGGAAGTTTCTTACTCTTTTGAAAGTATATTATGGAAGTTAAGACCTAGGCTGAGAGACAATCTGTCTATTTCTCTGCAGTTTATAAAATATCTCTAAGTTATGAAAATGATGAAAGAATTTCTTTTATATTTTTATCATTTTTCTGGTTTTTTTTTTTTTGTGTGTGTGTGTGAACATCAGACAATGTATTCATGAAAAGGCTAGAAGTAGAATCGGTAGCATCAGTTCATACCTGGATCCAATTCAAAAATAGGTAATGCCTTCATAAATTAAAATAGCTAAATTTATTTTAAATGAAGTTAGCTTTAGAAAACTACTGATCTTCTTGAGGTAATGGGAGGCAGTGTGAAAAATTTAAAATTATTTTGATCTCTGGTTCCATCACATACTAGCAACATGGACAAGGGTAACTGTTTTAGCTGCCTGAGGCATAAAATAAGGCTAATAGTAACAATCTTATAAGATTATAGTGAGGATGAAATGTCAAAACTGTTACATTACAGAGATACTGTGTCAATGTTTAGATGTCCCTAAGTCTTCCAACCTTCTAAAATTTAAGTAAAAAGGCCCAAATCTGCCTGACATAAGAAGGGTCATTCACTTTTATCTTAGCAATACTGTGGTTTATTTGTTGTTGCTGTTGTTATTGCTGTTGTTTTGGAAGGCTTATGTTGCTCTTCTGGAGAAGGGAATGCAACCCACTCCAGTACTCTTGCCTGGAGAATCCCATGGACCGAGGAGCCTGGTGGGTTATAGTCCATGGGGTCACAAAAAGTGGGACATGACTGAGTGACTAACACACACACACACACACACACACACACACACTTAGTTATTTTTTGCACTCTGTTATTTCTCATTCATGCCATTTTGTTGTTTTGGTATTGACCATCCTTCTGGCTGCTATTTCCTTATCTTTGTTTCGCATCAAGCTAGATGGAAACAGCCCAAGTTATGTGCCTTAAGCTTTACTGAAGAGAAAAGGATCCCAGGGGCATCTCTCACCTGCCACCTTTTAAACTCTCCCAAGGCCATTCCTGATATTTTTCTAGGAAGAGAAATTCAGCTCACTCTTGCTGTCTCCTTCTACCCTATGCTCAGTGCTGGTCTCAGTCTCTGAATCCAAAACAGCTATTTTTTTTTTCCCCCACTACCTTTCCTAAAGAGAAATTTCCATTCTCCAAGCAGGCAAAAGTAACTGCAATAACGAACTAATACCCATCTCCCCTTTCTTTGTGAAAGATTAATGTAAAAGGGTAGCTTTTTCTGTGGCTTTTGGTTAGCAACAATTGAGGTTAAATGGGGCCTACCATAGCCTTCCATGGTGGCTGAGTGGTAAAGAATCCACCTGAAATGCAGGCATTGTGAGATGCAGGTTCGATCCCTGGATCGGGAAGATCCTTGGAGAAAAGCATGACAACCCACTGTAGTATTCTTGCCTAGAGAATCCCATGGACAGAGGAACCTGAAGGGTTATAGTCCACAAAGTCACAAAGAATTAGACATGACTTATCTTAGCACACATGCATCCAGGGCTACCATGGGGCTTCACAGGTGGTGCTAATATGAAAGAACTGGCCTGCCAGTACAGGAGAGGTAAGAGACGTGAGTCTGATCCCTGAGTTGGGAAGATCCCCTGGAGGAGGGTGTAACAACCCACTCCAGTACTCTTGTCTGGCGGATCCCATGAACAGAGGAGACAGGGGGGTTACAGTCTATGAGGCTGCACAGAGGAACCTGAAGGGTTATAGTCCACAAAGTCACAAAGAATTAGACATGACTTATCTTAGCACACATGCATCCAGGGCTACCATGGGGCTTCACAGGTGGTGCTAATGTGAAAGAACTGGCCTGCCAGTACAGGAGAGGTAAGAGATGTGAGTCTGATCCCTGAGTTGGGAAGATCCCCTGGAGGAGGGTGTAACAACCCACTCCAGTACTCTTGTCTGGCGGATCCCATGAACAGAGGAGACAGGGGGGTTACAGTCTATGAGGCTGCTAAGAATTAGACATGACTGAAGCAAGTTAGCATGCACACAGGGCTACCATACAATTTCTGTTAGCTAGAATGTTACTGACTTGTTCTTTCAAATAAATTTATGCATTCCATTTTTTAACCTTTGTCTTATTGGAGCATAGCACACACACAATGAATAGGAAAGAAAACAATACATTTACAGTTTATTTAATTATACTGAAATAACCTCCTTTGAATACATCACCCAAGCCAAAAAATAGACACTGACATCTACCCAGAAGTCTTATCTGTAATCTGTGTTAATCAAATTGCAACACATCCACTGCAAAGAAGACCAACACCCAAATTTCAACAGTGCAGGTTTGCCTATTTTGCAATTCTCTGTAGGTAGAAACGTATAATAGGGATTCCTTTTGTATCTTATTATTTTCTTTACTATAGTACTTGTGAGATTTACTCATATTCATACTGTTGCTCTAATTTATGAATTTTAATTTCTATATATAATTTTATTGCACGAATATACCACTGTTTCTCTCTGCTCTGTGGATGCATATTTAAGTTGTTTCCAGTATATTGGCTATTGTGAATATGTTGCCATGAATAGTGTGTTTATTGTTCACATATATTTGGGAATGAGTGACTTTTACTTCACATACTCAGTTTTAGGTCAAATGTTTGTAAAACTCTAGTAGATACTGACACACTTTTCTCTTGGTCACATATCCAAAGTTTTTTTCCTCTTTAAAGACCTAAACTTTGAAGTTCTGCCTTTGTGTTTTTGGCATTATATCTCTCATATCCAATTACCAGCATTCAGTTCTGTCTTCTGCTACAAATTGAGAACTCTCAACCACACAGCTAAGTTGGGCAACATTCCATTAAGCTGTGAGATCTAAAGCAACTTGCCAATGCTAACTTGTTTGGAAGACTCTGTCATTTTACTTTCTAAAGTTTATTTCCTAGGAAATGGAGAACTATTGTCCTCATCCATGAACTGAAATTTTCATTTTATTGGATACCCTCAATTAAATAAAATTTGCAAAATTGCATTCAGGCCTTATGTTATATTTTGCTTTCCTGCAGCTAATAAAGCAAAATCCATCCCCTGCATAGTGCATTCCATTGTGAAGAAGGTAGTTGGGGAGAAAGCAACAAGGCAACACACTGCTGTGGTCATAACCAAGGCAGGATTTAGAGAATCTATATTAGAGGGAACCACAGGGAGTCAATTGCCATCTATCTGCCTCATACACATTTTAATTATACCACTAATTTTGGCAGCGAGATGTCATCTAAACCTCTGCTAAGACACATTCTTTGTAAAATTAAAATTGTTCTCGAAGGAGCAGGTATACACATGGTGAGATGCAAGCACAAAGACAGTCTTTATTTATTTAAAAGTAACTACTGAAATAAGATGAGTTAGAAGTGTGTGGGTACAC
>SJXQ01010359.1:46243-57364 GCA_006408695.1 Aepyceros melampus
ACCCGCATACACACACACACATACATACATATATATATATATATACTTTATTTTTAGACTAGTCAAAAAATTACTATGACTTTCAATAGCTGAGATTAGAAAAGTGTTAGCTTATACAATCCAGTCAGAATAGGACCCAATGGTAAGGTCAATTTCAAGACAAGATTTAGAGGAAGTAGTATAAGTAGCTACCATGCTATCTGTGGGTAAAGAGCTCAAGCATAAGAAATAGAAAATGGAAAAAGCCATACAGAAAACTGTGGTCAGTCTATTCCAGAAAAATTAAAAAGGGCAGTGTGCTTGGGCAGAGACAGCAAGAAAGTATATAGTAGAATATGATATAGAGAGATTTAGTGGCAATGTCACAACTTTAGATCGTGTCCTGAAGTCAGTGGGAAATTTTAAAGACCACAATGTGTGATTCTTGTATTTGAAAGGTTCAGTCTGATTGTGTGTGAAGAGTGGATCCAAAGGGACAATTAGTGGATGGAGGAATGTTGTGAAAGAGGTTTTTCTGATAGTCTAGACAAGAGGTGATGGTAGCTTTGACTGTATTGGCATAATCTAAAGAACCCACTTAATGACTAAGTGGAAGAATGGAGATGCCATTTGCAGAAGCAGTAGCAAATATTGTCTTTATGGTTGCTAGTTGTAGCTTGGAGGACTCATCATGTAAGGAGAACCAAACTTAGAATCATCCTGCTACCCTAGGCACTACTGGTCTAGGAAATGAGACAGCCTCACAGAGGAAATATTGCATCTTGGTAGAAAAATCGCTTAACCTGTGTTGCTGCCTCTCAGGCTCAGGGGGTTGGGGGGTATCAAATGGATTGGATCACAAACTTATTCACTACAGTTTGTAGAAGAATTTATCAAATAAGGATAGAGACCAGATGTACGTTTGATTTAAAGACTTTTTTCTTTCCTGTAGAAATCACCAGAATGGAAGAGGCAGTCCATTGTAACATAAAATGGAAATAAGTATGTCTCCTTTTATTATTATATTCTAATTTTTATACCTTTGGGTCCTGCTGGCTTGGCTACTTCAAGTTCAGTTCAGTCACTCAGTCATGTCTGACAGTTTACGACCCCTGAACAACAGCACGCCAGGCCTCCCTGTCCATCACAAACTCCTGGAATCCACCCAAACCCATGTCCATTGAGTCAGTGATGCCATCCAACCATCTCATCTTCTGCTGTCCCCTTCTCTTCCTGCCCTCAATCTTTCCCAGCATCAGGGTCTTTTCAAATGAGTCAGTTCTTCGCATCAGGTGGCCAAAGTATTGGAGTTTCAGTTTGAACATCAGTCCTTCCAATGAACACCCAGGGCTGATCTCCTTTAGGATGGACTGGCTGGATCTCCTTGCAGTCCTAGGGACTCTCAAGAGTCTTCTCCAACACCACAGTTCAAAAGCATCAGTTCTTCGGTGTTCAGCTTTGTTTACAGTCCAACTCTCACATCCACACATGACTACTGGAACAACCATAGCCTTGACTAGACGGACCTTTGTTGGCAAAGTAATGTCTCTGTTTTTTAATATGCTGTCTAGGTTGGTCATAACTTTCCTTCCAAGGAATAAGTGTCTTTTAAAATCATGGCTGCAATCACCGTCTTCAGTGATTTTGGAGCACCCCAAAATAAACTCAATCACTGTTTCCACTATTTTCCCATCTATTTGCCATGAAGTGATGGGACTGAAAGCTTGTTGCTGACACATGAAAAGATGCCAGGATTCTTGCCTCTGGAGGAGAAGAATTCAACCCGGGACCAGAGACAAGGCCTGATCACTCAGAGCTTTGTGTAATAAAGTTTTATTAAGGTATAAAGGAGATAGAGAAAGCTTCTGAAATAGGCATCCGAAGTGGGCAGAAAGAGTACCCTCTTGCTAGTGTTAGCAATGGAGTTATTTATATACTTTCAAATAGTTATTACAGTGAATCAAAAGAATATCTGGAAGTTGTAAGGACCTTACTAGACCTAGTCCCATAATTTACATTTTAAGATAACAGGATTAGCCAGAAAGTTTTTTCCAGAGATTGTCCTCAAGCAGGATACGTTATTGTTATATAATCCTAAGGAATGCAGAAGGACAAAAAAGTTTGTCTTTTCTTCCTCCTGGAGAATTCCAGACCCCTCTCTCCTTGGAGACCCCTAGACTTCTTATCAACCTGCCAAGGAAATGACTCTCAGGACCAGATGCCATGATCTTAGTTTTCTGAATGTTGAGCTTTAAGCCAACATTTTCACTCTTCTCTTTCACTTTCATCAAGAGGCTCTTTAGTTCTTCTTCACTTTCTGCAGTAAAGGTGGTGTCATCTGCTTATCTGAGGTTATTGATATTCTCCTGGCAATCTTGATTCCAGCTTGTGCTTCCTCCAGCCCAGCGTTTCTCATGATGTACTCTGCATATAAGTTATATAAGCTGGGCGACAATGTACAGCCTTGATGTACTCTTTTTCTTATTTGGAACCAGTCTGTTCTTCCATGTCCAGTTCTAACTGTTGCTTCCTGACTTGCATACAGTTTCTCAAGTGGCAGGTCAGGTGGTCTGGTATTCTCATCTCTTTCAGAATTTTCCACAGTTTATTGTGATTCACACAGTCAAAGGGTTTGGCATAGTAAGTAAAGCAGAATTAGATGTTTTTCTGGGTCTCATGCTTTTTTTGATTATTCAGCAAATTTTGGCAATTTGATCTCTGGTTCCTCTGCCTTTTCTAAAACCAGCTTGAACATCAGGAAGTTCACAGTTCATGTATTGCTGAAGCCTGGCTTGGAGAATTTTGAGCATTACTTTACTAGCATGTGAGAGGAGTACAATTGTGTGGTCATTTGAGCATTCTTTGACATTGCCTTTCTTTGGAATTGGAATGAAAACTGACCTTTTCCAGTCCTGTGGCCACTGCTGAGTTTTCCAAATTTGCTGACATACTGAGTGCAGCACTTTCATAGCATCATCTTTTAAGATTTGCAATAGCTCAACTGGAATTCCATCACCTCCACTAGCTTTGTTCACACTGATGCTTTCTAAGGCCCACTTGACTTCACATTCCAGGATGTCTGGCTCTAGGTGAGTGATCACACCATCATGATTATCTGGGTCATGAAGATAGTTTTTTGTACAGTTCTGTGTATTCTTGCCACCTCTTCTTAGGATCTTCTGCTTCTGTTAGGTCCATACCATTTCTGTCCTTTATTGAGCCCATCTTTGCATGAAATGTTCCCTTGGTATCTCTAATTTTCTTGAAAAGATCTCTAGTCTTTCACATTCTATTGTTTTCCTCTATTTCTTTGCACTGATCGCTGAGGAAGACTTTCTTATCTCTTCGTGCTATTCTTTGGAATTCTGCATTCACATCGGTATATCTTTCCTTTTCTCCTTTTCGCTTCTCTTCTTTTCACAACTATTTGTAAGAACTCCTCAGATAGCCATTTTTCTTTTACGCATTACTTTTTCTTGGGGATGTTCTTGATTCCTTTCTCCTGTATAATGTCACCAACCTCCGTGCATAGTTCATCAGGCACTCTGTCTATCAGATCTAGTTCCTTAAATCTGTTTTTCACTTCCACTGTATAATCATAAGGGATTTGATTTATGCCATACCTGAATGATCTAGTAGTTTTCTCCACTTTCTTCAATTTAATCTGAATTTGGCAATAAGAAGCTCATGATCTGAGCCACAGTCAGCTCCTGGTCTTGTTTTTGTTGAGTGTATGAAGCTTCTCCATCTTTGGCTGCAAAGAATATAATCAATCTGATTTCAGTGTTGACCATCTGCTGATGTCCATGTGTAGAGTCTTCTCTTGTGTTGTTGGAGGAGGGTATTTGCTATGACCAGTGTGTTCTCTTGGCAGAAATGTTAACATTTGCCCTGCTTCATTTTGTACTCCAAGCCCGAATATGCCTGTTCAGTTCAGTTCAGTTCAGTCACTCAGTCGTGTCCGACTCTTTGTGACCCCATGAATCTCAGCATGCCAGGCCTCCCTGTCCATCACCAACTCCCGGAGTTCACTCAGACTCACGTCCATTGAGTCTGTGAAGCCATCCAGCCATCTCATCCTCGGTCGTCCCCTTCTCCTCCTGCCCCCAATCCCTCCCAGCATCAGGGTCTTTTCCAGTGAGTCAACTCTTCACATGAGGTGGACAAAGTACTGGAGCTTCAGCTTTAGTATCATTCCTCCCAAAGCAATCCCAGGGTTGATCTCCTTCAGAATGGACTGGTTGGATCTCCTTGCAGTCCAAGGGACTCTCAAGAGTCTTCTCCAACACCACAGTTCAAAAGCATCAATACCTCAGCACTCAGCCCTCTTCACAGTCCAAATCTCACATCCATACATGACCACAGGAAAAACCATAGTCTTGACTAGATGGACCTTAGTCGGCAAAGTAATGTCTCTGCTTTTGAATATACTATCTAGGTTGGTCATAACTTTTCTTCCAAGGAGTAAGCGTCTTTTAATTTCATGGCTGCAGTCACCATCTGCAGTGATTTTGGAGCCCAAAAAAACAAAGTCTGACACTGTTTCTACTGTTTCCCCATCTATTTCCCATGAAGTGATGGGACCAGCTGCCATGCTGTTCGTTTTCTGAATGTTTAGCTTTAAGCCAACTTTTTCACTCTCCTCTTTCACTTTCATCAAGAGGCTCTTTAGTTCCTCTTCACTTTCTGCCATAAGGGTGGTGTCATCTGCATATCTGAGGTTATTGATATTTCTTCCGGCAATCTTCATTCCAGCTTGTGTTTCTTCCATCCCAGCATTTCTCATGATGTACTCTGTGAGGTGAGGTGAGGTGAAGTCGCTCAGTCGTGTCCGACTCTTTGCGACCCCGTGGACTGTAAACTACTAGGCTACTCCATCCATGGGATTCTCCAGGCAAGAATACTGGAGTGGATTGCCATTTCCTTCTCCAGGGGATCTTCCCAACCCAGGGATCGAATCCGGGTCTCCTGTATTGGAGACAGACGCTTTAACCTCTGAGCCACCAGGGAAGCAAGCAGGGTGACAATATACAGCCTTGACGTACTCCTTTTCCTATTTGGAACCAGTCTGTTGTTCCATGTCCAGTTCTAACTGTTGCTTCCCAACCTGCATACAGATTTCTCAAGAGGCAGGTCAGGTGGTCTGGTATTCCCATCTCTTTCAGAATTTTCCACAGTTTATTGTGATCCACACAGTCAAAGGCTTTGGCATGTTACTCCAGGTGTTTCTTGACTTCGTACTTTTGCATTCCAGTCCCCTATAATGAAAAGGACATCTTTTTTTGGGTGTTAGTATTCTAGAAGGTCTTGTAGGTCTTCATAGAACCATTCAACTTCAGCTTCTTCAGCGTTTCTTGGCTATTTGGGTCCCTAAAAAATAGAAGATATTCATTATGGGACACAGGGTGTGTGCTGAGTCACTTCAGTCATATCCAATTCTTTATGAACATATAAACTGTAGGGTGCCAGTCATCTCTGTCCATGGGACTCTGCTGGCAAGAATACTGAGTGGATTGCCATTTCCTTCTTCAGGAGATCTTCCTGACCCAGGGACCAGAACTACGTCCCCTGAGTCTCCTTCACTGCAGGCAGATTCTTTACCACTGAGCCACCTGGGAAGCCCATAGGACATGATAGTGATTCAATTTAATTAGAAGATGGAGATTGTCATCTGCATTCTTTGAGTTTCTTTTTCTACCTGATATACAAGGGAGAATGGAGTTGAGAATGATGACTAGTATATTTGACTGAACTTGACTATCACTGGGAAAAAAGCCATGATGCCACACACTGAAGTGAGTAAATAGGATGTCTTAAATCTGGAGAATCGTGATAGTTTATTTTTGTCCAGTGATCAATGGGAGTGGAAAATTACTGCAAATTCAAAGAATCAGAAAAGACACAGACCCTTCAGGAATGAAATTTTGAGTCACTTCATAGGATGGGAGTCGTTAATTTTCTCCCCAAAGCCATTTTCTGCTTCTCCTTAGAAGCATGATTGTGCAACTAGAAACATTATTTCCTAGCGATCTTTCTTAAGTGATAACTTGACTTCTATATTATGTGCTTAAAATGACATCTTGTGCACTGAGTTCGCCACATTTTCCTCCCTGCCAGCAAGAAATGGCAGTGACTGAAGCATCTTGGAAGTCACAGTTGCCAGATGATGATCATGAATGAACACTCTGTACAGTTTATAAAAGATATAATTGTAATATTTAGGCCACTGACTTACTGTTGTTTCTTTTCATTACAGAAGCCTAAGCTTACCCTTACTAATACAACCCTTTAGGCAAAGAACCCTGACAAGCTTAGGGACGAGGGGATGTAGAAAGATAGCAGAAGAAATGTCATAATTTTAAGACATTTGCTTTTGCAGAAAAAAGTGTATGTTTTCTATGATGTAAATTTTTTTTTTTGTATGATGTACATATTTTTGGCTCATAATTCTGTTTTCTGGTCATTTCCCCAATCATTTCATATGGCAGGTGTTGTTGTCATTCCCTTTAAAGTTTGCAAAATGGGATAGTAAGTTAAGATGAAAGGGTATGACAGAAGGAGAAATGACTGTCACCCAGAGATTCAGACTTAGATTTGGATATGTTAGCTGATAAGATTTGAGTTTTTCTTTTTCATGAAGAAAATGATGCCTTTTCATTTTTTATATGAGAAAACTGAATTATACTAGAAATAATCAATTAGTGCTTTTGTAATTAATACTAGTAT
This sequence comes from Aepyceros melampus, assembly GCA_006408695.1. Lineage (NCBI taxonomy): Eukaryota > Metazoa > Chordata > Mammalia > Artiodactyla > Bovidae > Aepyceros > Aepyceros melampus. Next base: position 52,949 of record SJXQ01010359.1, read on the forward strand.
TAATTGTTTAAAGCATAGATGAAAGATGTGGGTTGTTGCTCAGGATGAACCCTAAAATAATATTTGGTTTAGGGAAGCAGATCCCAGGATAGAATTAGATGTGTTAGTGATTTATTAGGGGAAGTATGTATGGAGAAATGGAACAATACCAGAGAAGCTGGAAAACACCTCTAATCAAAATCTCAGTGCAAATATGGCCCTTCTGATGGAAAGACAGAAAGAAGAAGGCTTGGCTAGGAAGTCTCAAACTATAGCATAGTTCTAAGGAAGTTTTATTCAGGCCAATCAGAGTCCTTAAGCCAAAGACTTCAGCCAGTGGAAGAGTCTTATGTCTTACAGAAGCAGTTCTGCAAGGGCTGGGGAAAGTGCAAGGCTATGAGTGCAGTGTTGAAATCAGCAAGGCAGCTTCTGGGGGCTTCAGTCAATTATGCTCCCACACATTTCTATGGCTTCAGACTCTGTTCAAGCTCCTTTTTTATGCTGTACCAGTGACAAGCTCTCACTTCTCTGTTAACTTTCTGCTCAGCATGGCTGTCAGGTGAATCTAGGAAGTACTCCTTCTTTCAAATCTGCTTATTCTCAGTAAAATTGAAGTCCATGGAGGGCTCTCTCTCTGACTTGGGACTGTTTATTCTCCTCACTTCTATAAAACTGATGTTTCCATGACAGTCTATCATGATCTTCTATAGAAGGAAAGTTCGAGTAGTGGCTAAAGTTTCTGATTTCAAGTACAGAAGGAAGACCAGGATCCAAATATTAACTCTGCCATGTACCAGCTGCTATGACCTTGCTCATGTTAATTCATCTTTCTGGTCTTCTTGATTCTTGTATTTAAAATGGCTCACAAAACCTCTTAGAGTTGTGAGAATTAAAGGAAATAATGAATGTTTTAGCACTTTGCACAGAATAAGCATTCAATAAGTTGCCTAGACTAATACTCTTTAATGCTTTTACATTTCTCAGGATAAGTAGTTCCAAAGGGATCTGTAGTTCTTTCTTTTCATATTCTTACTTGTAGTACACCTAGATGCCATCTCAGTGCCATCTTTTAGAAGGTTATTAATATCATTTATGGGGCTTCCCTGGTGACTCAGATGGTAAAGATCCACCTGCAGTGCAGGAGACCTGGGTTCAATTTCTGGGTCAAGAAGAACCCCTGGAGAAGGGAATGGATACCCATTCCAGTATTCTTGCCTGGAGAATTCCACAGACAGAGGAGCCTGGCGAGCCCTAGTTCATGGGTTGCAAAGAGTGGGACATGACTGAGCAACTAGCACACAATATCATTTATACGAAGTAATGAGACAACGGTCTTGGACCTGGGGGTGTCAGACAACAAAATACATCCTCTTAAATAATAGTATCTTTGAAAAGTGAAAGTGAAGTATCTCAATCATGTATGGCTTTTTGCGATCCCATGGGCTGTAGCCTGCCAGACTCCTCTGTTCACGGAATTCTCCAGGCTAGAATACTGAATGGGTACCCATTTCCCCTTCTCCAGGGAATCTTCCCAACCCAGGAATTGAACCAGGGTCTCCTGTATGGCAGGCAGATTCTTTACCAGCTGAGCTACAGGGAAGCCCCTTATTGTTATTATAGCCTCTATAGTTCTTGTTATGTGAACACTGTTATTTTCTTATTATTTTCTTTTCTTTCTTTCTTTTTTTTTTTTTTTTCCAGATCACACTATGCCTGCACCCTCTTTGCCCTCCACCCCTCTGCTTTCACAATCAGTGAGCGACATTGGTGGAGGCCTGGAGCAAGACTACTTACATTCCTGAACTCATCTTATCTGTGAATGCTTAAGTTCTTTATTACAGAATAATCAAATGTCAAATAGCTATTTCTAATTTCCATACTCAGTCTGGGGGCATTTTCTCAAGAATTTTTCAAGATGTAGGGCAATATCGCCCTTTTTGGTTGCAGGTTGTGAAATGTGTTTCCACAGCTTTAGTTTGCTAAGACATCTAGGACTGGGCATGTCTAACATGAATAATATCCTAGGTGACCAATTCTTTGGTGGAAGAGTTTATGTAGATCGTTATTTCTCAAATAGGTGTTATTGACATTCGGGCAGTACAATTAACTTTGTGTGATTGCAGAATGTTGCAACATAATTAACATCCTGACTCCTACTCACTGAACACAAGTGATACCCTCTTGACTCAACTCCCCAAGTTACTATCTTCATACATTTCCAAATGTATGGAAATGAATGGTGGGTTCTTCCTCCTACTTACTGCAAATAAATAGGTGAATTAATCTTGAAGTTAGGGGAAGGTCTTGAGAGGAGTTAGCATTTTAATACAATACTTTGGCCACCTCATGAGAAGAGTTGACTCATTGGAAAAGACCCTGATGTTGGGAGGGATTGGGGGCAGGAGGAGAAGGGGACAACAGAGGATGAGATGGCTGGATGGCATCATCGACTTGATGGACATGAGTTTGGGTGAACTCCGGAAGTTGGTGTTGAACAGGGAGGTCTGGCGTGCTGCATTCATGGGGTCGCAAAGAGTTGGGCATGACTGAGTGACTGAATTGAACTGAACATTATCAATGGAAGCATAGCTAAATATTTATTGGTATAACAGATACATTTTTGAAGGAGGTTATATGATGGAAGAGTTTGAAAAAAATCAGTATTGCCAAATATTAAGGGTCTGGTTTACTGGTAAGACTCAACAATGTCTCCCTGCCAAGGAGACATTTCCCCTTCCCCATGTAGGGAAGGGGAAAATTCTAGGGCAGATCTGTTAGCAAAAGTATGGTTTTATATGACTTTTGTGGTATATGAAGTATGTTTCAAGTCTATTAAAATTCCAATAATCACATTTATCTTCTCTTCAAGGATATGAATGTTTCAAGTGATTACTGTGGTTTTGGAATCTAGGCTGTTCATTTTGAAAGACCAATGTTTCGTCAAGAAAATTTTAAATTCCCTTAAATTCAAGTGTTCTATAATACACGTTTGAACTATAGTTATGAGATTCATGCATTTCAAATCCCTTATGTTTACTGTATTTGAGCATCTCTGTTGGGGAATTGTCCTTGGAGAAAGAAAAGGAAAAGAAATCCTTTATTAAAATGGAAAAACATCCATGTTTATCAGTTGTATTTACTTGGAGACTGAGTATGGAAAGTTTTAATGTTGGAGAACTTTCTACCATGTTTTTATGAGCAAGTGAAGCAAGGATATGAAATTGAGTTGTAACCTTAGCTATAAAGTTGACTGTTGCAAACAGTATTGTACTGGGATTCTGTTATATCAGTGGTTTTATTTCCACATTCTATGCTGTATATTAAAACTTACCTTTCCTCATTGTCCTTATCTCTTAATGGTAAATAGTTTCAGAATATCCTAGCAGTTAATAGCAAAAGTTTATAGAAAATCTTCCTCCCCTAGAATGATGTGGCAAAATTAGTTTCGTTATTATTAAATTTGTCCATTTAAAAAAATGTTGGAATATTTGATGATGGTGGTATGAAGTAGGTATCAGCTTCAAATCTTCCCTTCTTCATCCTTGGCAGAATTCCAATTGTATAAGCTTCTTATTTGTGGAATGTTTCACTTCCTGGCAAATTTAAATTGTCATTGAATGCTGTTCTGTTGATGAAGGCCACCTGGAAATCATGCTCATTTCATGCTTAGTTGAATGGCTGCATTGCTGCTGCTGCTGTTTAGAGAGGAAGGAAGTGGTGCTATGAGACCATTCTTTTAAAACCTGGGCCAAGGATATGACTGTGCTTTTCTTTCATTCTTCTCTTCTTTGATTTTATTCAAATGTACTTGCTTTTGGCTAACTGAATATTTTGGTAATTTTAATTTTAGTGTCAGAATCTTGGTTTAAAGTATATGATATAAATAACATGTAGCCAGAAATCTATTCAAAATATCAACTTACACTGAGAAAAATTATGATATTTTCTCTATGTTGATTTTTGACTCTCCAGGACAAAGTGGTTCCTAGTTAGTAATGATGTTATTTGAAGAAAGACAATGCTTACTTTAGAGATGATGAGTTAAAACACCAGTTAGATTTAAAAAAATCAATTTTATTTAAAATAATGTAATTTATATATTTATATTAATTAAAAACTGAACCTCTTTAGAATAGCATCATTTTCAGTGTTGTGGGATGAGAAAAATTTGAATTTACATTTCTAAAAAATCAGTGAGAAATACACTGAAGTTTATCCTTCTGTAGTCTAATTATATTTAGACATATGCAACAGGAAAATGAAAATTTACTTTTATGAATATTTCTGAAAAGAAACAAACCAATGTGAAGCTATTAGATATAAGGCTTGCTGTAACAAAATCTAACTTCAAGCCACACCTTGAATGATAAATCAGTTCAATTCAGTCGCTCAGTCATGTCCGACTCTTTGGGACCCCATGAATAGCAGCACGCCAGG
>SJXQ01010360.1:0-107326 GCA_006408695.1 Aepyceros melampus
TCTGAGTGAACTCTGGGAGTTGGTGATGGACAGGGAGGCCTGGCGTGCTGCAATTTATGGGGTCACAAAGAGTCGGACATGACTGAGTGACTGAACTGAACTGAACTGCACATAAAATGGTAGGGGAGAAACCTCTGAATTTACCCTGGTAATCAATAGAATGATAGAAGTCTTTATGCGTTCTCGTTTTGAGTATCCCGCCCTTATTCTCCATTTTATGTCTATTTTTCAGACACTCCAAATACTTCAGGACATGAATTCCTAGAGACACTCAGCTCATTCCTCTGTATACACATTTACTCATGTTCATCCCTTCATTTAGACTAAGAGGTCTCCCCATTATTTTTATCTGTTGAAATCCCTCTGGCTCTTTACTGCTCTGCTAACAATTACTCGGTTGACAGTGTGACTTAAAATCATGTCTTACATACAGTAATAAGAAATCCAAAACAATATGGCTCCGCCTAAGGGAAATAGTTACCATTCTATCAAATTAATAAGCTCAGTGTCTCCACACAGTTTTATGTATAATTTGTTACTGTCTCCTAATAACCATGCTTTTCCCCCTCAGTCAGTCTCTCCCATCAGGAAGTTTCCATAGGTGTCTTATCCTTCCCATCAGAGGGCAGACAGAAAGAAAACCACAATCATAGAAAACTAACCAATCTGATCACATGGACCACAGCATTGTCTAACTCAATGAAACTATGAGCCATGAGGTGAAGGGCCACCCAAGATGGACGGGTCATGGTGGAGCATTCTGACAAAACATGGTCCACTGGAGAAGGGAATGGCAAACCACTTCCGTATTCTTGCCTTGAGAACCCCAAGAACAGTATGAAAAGGCAAAAAGATAGGACACTGAAAGATGGACTCCCCAGGTCGGTAGGTACCCAATATGCTAATAGAGAAGAGTGGAGAAATAACTACAGAAAGAATGAAGAGACAGAGCCAAAGCAAAAACAACATCCAGTTGTGGATGTGACTGGTGATGGAAGTAAACTCCAATGCTGTAAAGAGCATATTGCATAGGAACCTGGAATGTTAGGTCCATGAATCAAGGCAAATTGGAAGTGGTCAAATAGGAGATGACAAGAGTGAACATCAACATTTTAGGAATCAGCGAACTAAGATGGACTGGAATGGGTGAATTTAAATCAGATGACCTTATATCTACTACTTAGGGCAAGAATCTCTTAGAAGAAATGGAGTAGTCCTCATAATCCACAAAAAAAGTCCAAAAAGCAGTACTTGGATGCAATAACAAAATGACAGAATGATCTCTGTTCATTTCCAAGGCAATTCATTCGATATCACAGTAATCCAGGTCTATTTCCTGACCAATAAAGCTGAAGAAGTTGAACAGTTCTATGAAGACCTACAAGCCCTTTTAGAATTAACACCCAAAAAAGATGTCCTTTTCATTATAGGAGACTGGAATGCAAAAGTAGGAAGTCAAGAAACACCTGGAGTAACAAACAAATTTGGCCTTGGAGTACAGAATAAAGCAGGACAAAGGCTGATAGAGTTTTGCCAAGAAAATGCACTGGTCATACCAAACACTTTCTTCCAACAACACAAGAGAAGACTCTACATACGGACATCACCAGATGGTCAACACTGAAATCAGACTGATTATATTTTTTGCAGCCAAAGATGGAGATGCTCTATACACTCAGCAAAAATAAGACCGGGAGCTGACTGTGGCTCAGATCATGAACTCCTTATTGCCAAATTCAGACTTAAATTGAAGAAAGTAGGGAAAATGACTAGACCATTCAGGTATGATCTAAATCAAATCCCTTACGATTATACAGTGGAAATGACATATAGATACAAGGGATTATTTCTGATAGACAGAGTGCCTGAAGAACCAGGGACAAAGTTCATGACACTGTACATGAGGCAGGGATCACGACCATCCTCCCCCAAAAAGAAATGCAAAATGGGTGTCTGAGGAGGCCTGACAAATAGCTGTGAAAAGGAGAGAAGCTAAAGGCAAAGGAGAAAAGAAAAGATATACCCATTTGAATGCAGAGTTCCAAGAATAGCAAAGGGAGATAAGAAAGCCTTCCTCAGTGATCAAGGCAAGGAAATAGAGGAAAACAATAGAATGGGAAAGACTAGAGATCTTTTCAAGAAAATTAGAGATACCAAGGGAACATTTCATGCAAAGATGGGCACAATAAAGGACAGAAATGGTATGGACCTAACAGAATCAGAAGATATTAAGAAGAGGTAGCAAGAATACACAGAAGTACTATACAAAAAAGATCTTTATGACCTAGATAATCATGATGGTGTGATCACTCTCCTAGAGCCATATATCCTGGAATGCAGAGTCAAATGGGCCTTTGGAAGCATCACTATGTTCAAACTATGGCACAACTGCACTCATCTCACACGCTAGCAAAGTAATGCTCAAAGTTCTCCAAGCCAGGCTTCAACGGTATGTGAACCGTGAAATTCCAGATGTTCAAGCTATATTTAGACAATGCAGAGGAACAAGAGATCAAATTGCCAACATCATTTCAATCACTGAAAAAGTGATAGAGTTCTAGAAAAACATCTACTTCAGCTTTATTGACTATGCCAAAGCCTTTGACTATGTGGATCACAACAAACACTGGAAAATTCTTTAAAAAAATGGGAATACCAGACCACATTACCTGCCTCCTGAGAAATCTGTATGCAGGTCAGCAAGCAACAGATAGAACTGGACATGGAACAGCAGACTGATACCAAATCAGGAAAGGAGTACATCAAGGCTGTATATTGTCACCCAGCTTATTTAACTTATATGCAGAGTACATCATGAGAAATGCTGGACTGGATGAAGCATAAGCTGGAATCAAGATTATTGGGAGAAATATCAATAACCTCAGATATGCAGATGACACCACCCTTATGGCAGAAAGCAAAGAGGAACTAAAGAGCGTCTTGATGAAAGTGAAAGAAGAGAGTGAAAAAGTTGGCTTAAAACTCAACATTCAGAAAACTAAGACTATGGCATCTGGTCCCATCACTTCATGGCAAATAGATGGGGAAATAATAGAAACAGTGAAAGACTATTTTCTTGGCCTCCAAAATTACTGCAGATGATGATTGCAGCCATAATATTATAAGACACTTGTTCCTTGGAAAAAAAAGTTATGACCAACCTAGCCAGCAAATTAAAAAGCAGAGACATTACTTTGCCAACAAAGGTCCGTATAGTCAAAGCTTGGTTTTTCCAGTAGTCATGTATGGATGTGAGAGTTGGACTATAAAGAAAGCTGAGTGCTGAAGAATTGCATTAGAACTGTGGTACAGAAAACTAAGACTATGGCATCTGGTCCCATCACTTCATGGCAAATAGATGGGGAAATAATAGAAACAGTGAAAGACTATTTTCTTGGCCTCCAAAATTACTGCAGATGATGATTGCAGCCATAATATTATAAGACACTTGTTCCTTGGAAAAAAAAGTTATGACCAACCTAGCCAGCAAATTAAAAAGCAGAGACATTACTTTGCCAACAAAGGTCCGTATAGTCAAAGCTTGGTTTTTCCAGTAGTCATGTATGGATGTGAGAGTTGGACTATAAAGAAAGCTGAGTGCTGAAGAATTGCATTAGAACTGTGGTGTTGGAGAAGACTCTTGAGAGTCCCTTGGACTACAAGGAGATCCAACCTGTCAATCCTAGAGAAAATCAGTCCTAAATATTCATTGGAATGACTGATGCCGAAGCTGAAATTCCAATACTTTGGCCATCTGATGCGAAAAACTGACTCACTGGAAAAGACCCTGATACTGGGAATGATTAAAGGTGGGAGGAGAAGGGGACCACAGAGGATGAGATGATTGGATGGCATCAATGACTCAATGGACATGAGTTTGAGTAAGCTCCAGGAGTTGGTGATGGACAGGGAAGCCTGGCGTACTGTAGCCTACAGGGTTGCAAAGAGTCGGACACAACTGAGCGACTGAACTGAACTGAACTGAACCATGCTTTTTAATAACGGACATTTTGTCTTCTTACTAAATTTTACAAGTGATCGCAAATATTTATTTTGTGCTTATTTTATGCCAGGTAGTGTGCTAAGTTCTTAAAACACATTGTAACAGTTATAATGATGTGAGACTACATTTCTACTTATAAGTAAAGTTCAGACATCTAGAATGAATGAGTTAATTGCCAGATTTTCAACTCTGGGACTCAAAACTAACATTCCCCAGGAAACAACCTCATCTACCATTGGATCATAAAGATAACTTCAAATCCTTGCTTTTTATCACCTCATTTGATGTCAAATACAACATGGTTTAGTAAAAATATTACATACAAAATTACAAGGTTCTCATAATAATTTCTTAAATGCTCTTGTTTATTCTAATAAAAATACCTAAAACTAAGCTTTTCCTCAATAAAGTCAAGCTTTGATAACACAGAATAAAAATTAAGAATAATGAAAATAACAATAACAAAAGCTTCCTGTCATGCTCTAATAACTCTGAGATGAAGAGAATTATCAAAAAGTTCTGGAGAAAACTCCAGCAACAAAAGTACTAAACATCTCCTTAATCCTCTTTTTCTTCGTTTTTGTTTTTTTACGCTCCTATGTCCTATATTTTTTCAAACTGTGTTTCTCACGATTCACAAGTAGAACAGATATTCAATAAGAACAACTTCATGGTAAGGATCTTCAAAAATCACAAGGAAATTTTTAAAAATTTCATTGAAACTCAGTGTGCACTAAAGAGACAATTTAGCTATAAGGACATTGACAATAAATTTCTTATTTAATTCAATACATATTTATCTAGTGCTGACTTGCCTGGAAAATTCCATGGACATGGCATCACAGAGAGTTGGACATGACTGAGCATGCACTCACTATATAACAGTCCCGTTTCTTATCTTGTTGTAATAGTTATCACTGGAACAGGGTTGATGGGGACTCCATTGCTTGGTTACAGTGATAAAGGTGAAGTACAAGAACTAGTTTAATTTAAAAAGAAGGAAAAACTATACATCTCCTACTTTATTTCGTGGACTGTTCTGTCACAGCCACAGAAAATGTAAAATCCTTCTTCCTCTGAAGGGAGATCAGATCATGGCACATATAGAACTCAGCCAGTGCACAGCAGGTAGTCACAGAGCCCAGAGTTAGAGACATTCTTATCTCCTGGCATAAAAGGGCAAACACTAGCTTTCCAAATAGGTTTCTCAAAGTTTCTGGTGCTCTTAAATGTTTCAAAGTGTACAACATCAGGACTTTTGTAGAGTCAAGCTTGAGAACCATTTTAATTTTTCTCCTTTCTGAAAAAATTCCTCTATGCTATTATGTCGGCCAAATACATCTTAACCATTTTAGCAAGGGTATATCATAATAACAAAGACAAGTGTCTTATTAATGCAACCATAAAATAGTTAACCTCCAAAATTAATTACTAGTATTTTATGAAAAGTTCGAAGGAGTGAAATAAAGTAAATATTATCTTAATAATAAATTTTTATATCATGAAATATACTTTTCCTCTATAAATCTCTAGAAAATGGTCATGAACTTTTGCCAAACATGATTATTTCTATATGAAAGTCTCTAATTAAACAATCTATGTTGCATGAATAAGCAGTAGACTATTGAGCAGAATACGAATTGTTTCTATTAACAGCAAAAGATTATTCAATACATTTTTCTTATAAATACTGTATATTGTAATATTTGATGAAATTTTTGTCTTTGTTACTCTTTAAGCACATCTACAATTTAACATCTGAGGAAATCATATTGCAATGTAAATGTATATCTTGGCAAATTCTACCTATTTATTGCCGTCATACATCATATCAAACAATACATAGAGTGGTGTGCTTAAAACTTTGGATTTTAATGTTGAAATGTAACCTCTTACTTATCTAATTTATGAGTACTATTTTCTAAAACCTCTTGACAATATAATTAGTTAAAAACTAAGAATAAGGACACAACTATTATCAGCAGGTGGTATTTACTCTGAACCATAGAATTTACCTGTTTTGTGATTAGCCACAAGAGAATGCAATTTAGTTTTAAGGAAAGGTTAATTTAGCAGCAACCACACTTACCTTTCTTGGAGAAGCACAATGATTGATACAATCCTATATCATCCTGTTCAGCAAATGAAACCGTTTTTTTAATATGATTACAAGGAATGAGGCTTGGTGTTCACCATGAGTCCAGGAATGCTTAAGTACTTTTCTGAATAGGCTTGGCAAGTACAAATATCTGAGAAAAGATAAAAAGAAACATTTAATTAAAAGAAGATGCAACCAATCTTTTCTGATGGTTCAAAACCTTTGTACTCGTTGAGGGTTTAGAGTGAGAAATATTTATTCTTTGGGATCCGTGAGGGCTGGCCTAACCAGAGCTATAGCAATAATGAAGCCATATGCCACCCAGCACTTAAACAAGCATGGTTTAAGGCTATAATCTGGGAGAAAATTAGCAGACATAAGTTTAATTTTTATATTTTTTAAAAGATGTATATTTCAAAGTTTTATGGCCTACTTATAAGCTCCATGTACTGCTATCCAGTCATAGTAAAGAAAAAAAATTTCTTTTAGGCAATGTTTTATTCTTTCAAAGCGCTACAAGCATAAACCCAAATAGCTTTACCAAAGGCTGAGATGTTTCTCTTCATTCTTTGGTGAAAACAGAAATAAAGCTACAAGCAGCAGAGATAATCAACAAGGAATCATCAGTGAATTTAAATTTACTTAAATTTAAATTTATCATGCCACTTAAATCTCTGAACCTATGTTGAGCAATACAGAAAAGCACAATTTGCAGTGTTTACTGAAATTTGCATTATTACATTTTCATCAAAATTGAGGCTAAAATTTTAACCAAAGTTTCAAAATCCTTCGGCTTTTAAACAAGAGTCCATGACTCCCAGAATTTTAATACTCTTAGGACCCATTCAAATAATTTCCGGAGGGGCTGTTCCCATAGATGCTCTCTAGGGTTGTGATTGTCCCTCGGTTCTTGACCTGCTGATACCCTCTGGTGTCAACTTTAGAATTATTTAAAACCATCCTAGACTGAGGTAGTTTTAAGCTATTATATCTTTTCTCAAAACTTTTTGTTGTTGTTCAAAATAAAGAACTAATAGTGTTTAACTCTATGAGAGGCTCTGTAACTACTCACATGTAAGGTCCTCATTTTGTGAAGGATCATTCTGGTCATAGGAGAGGGAATGGCCTTAAATTCTTCAGTTCTTGTTATGTGATATCTGTTTCCTGAACTTGCCTGGTGCTTCTGATTAAAATGTATTTCCCTTTTCATCTTACCCCACAACAAAAGAGTGCTAAAATAACTACTTTTTTTCCTCTTTTTTTCTGGAAATTGCTTTTAATATCTGACATTTCAAACATGAAAAATACATGTAATGAATATTTAAAGTAAAAAGAATAATGAAGTAAAAACCTGTGGAATTACTCTGCAGATTAAGCAATTAAGTACTTGAAAGAACCTAGAAGGCACCTTCTGCCCCTCCTTCATAACATTTCTCATTAAAGTGTTCAGATCAGTTCAGTTCAGTTGCTCACTCATGTCTGACTCTTTGCTGCTGCTGCTGCTGCTAAGTCGCTTCACTTGTGTCCCACTCTGTGCAATCCCATGAATCACAGCACACCAAGTCTCCATGTCCATCACCATCTTCTGGAGTTCACCCAAACTCACGTCCATCGAATCAGTGATGCCATCCAGCCATCTCATCCTCTGTCGTCCCCTTCTCCTCCTGCCCCCAATCCCTCCCAGCATCAGTCTTTTCCAATGAGTCAACTCTTCGCATGAGGTAGCCAAAGTACTGCAGTTTCAGCTTTAGAATCATTCCTTCCAAAGAACATCCAGGGCTGATCTCCTTTAGAATGGACTGATTAGATCTCCTTGCAGTCCAAGGGACTCTCAAGAGTCTTCTCCAACACCACAGTTCAAAAGCATCAACCCTTCGGTGCTTAGCCTTCTTCACAGTCCAACTCTCACATCCATACATGACCACTGGAAAAACCATAGCCTTGACTAGATGGACCTTTGTTGGCAAAGTAGTGTCTCTGCTTTTCAATATGCTATCTAGGTTGGTCATAACTTTTCTTCCAAGGAGTACACATCTTTTAATTTCATGTTAGTATCATTTAAATTTACTGGTACTGATTCTCATGTTTTTCACTATAATTTAACCACACATATACATCTATGAAATACATAGAGTTAGGTTTTGTAGGTTTACAGACTTTATATAAATGACACCATACTATACGTCCTCTATCATCCTGTGTTTTTGTGATGTATTTGTGCCGACTACTAAAGGGCTGATACCTTAACTTTTGTCATTATATGTTATTATTTTAGTAAGTAAGTAAGTAAAGTCACTCAGTCATGTCTGACTCTTTGTGACCCCGTGGACTGCAGCCCACCAGGCTCCTCAGTCCATGAGATTCTCCAAGCAAGAATACTGGAGTGGGTTGCCATTTCCTTCTCCAGGGGATCTTCCCGACCCAGGGATAGAACCCAGGTCTCTCGCATTGGAGGCAGACGCTTTAACCTCTGAGACACCAGGGAAGTTAGATGATTATAATACAGGATATTTACTTATTTTTCTGGTGATAATCATTAGGATTATTGCTAGATTTTTTTTTTTTACATACATGACCACTGGAAAAACCATAGCCTTGACTAGATGGACCTTTGTTGGCAAAGTAGTGTCTCTGCTTTTCAATATGCTATCTAGGTTGGTCATAACTTTTCTTCCAAGGAGTACACATCTTTTAATTTCATGTTAGTATCATTTAAATTTACTGGTACTGATTCTCATGTTTTTCACTATAATTTAACCACACATATACATCTATGAAATACATAGAGTTAGGTTTTGTAGGTTTACAGACTTTATATAAATGACACCATACTATACGTCCTCTATCATCCTGTGTTTTTGTGATGTATTTGTGCCGACTACTAAAGGGCTGATACCTTAACTTTTGTCATTATATGTTATTATTTTAGTAAGTAAGTAAGTAAAGTCACTCAGTCATGTCTGACTCTTTGTGACCCCGTGGACTGCAGCCCACCAGGCTCCTCAGTCCATGAGATTCTCCAAGCAAGAATACTGGAGTGGGTTGCCATTTCCTTCTCCAGGGGATCTTCCCGACCCAGGGATAGAACCCAGGTCTCTCGCATTGGAGGCAGACGCTTTAACCTCTGAGACACCAGGGAAGTTAGATGATTATAATACAGGATATTTACTTATTTTTCGGTGATAATCATTAGGATTATTGCTAGATTTTTTTTTTTTAAGGAACAAAGTTGCAATGAACATTCTTGATGAAGTCACTGATTTCTCTAGGATTTTGTAGATATGAAGCATTTTAACTCCACCAAAGAATGTCACACTAAATTTTTTAAAGTATATGTAAAAAGTCCATAGCCACCTGCAGTATACAAGCGCTTCTTTTAGTCTACACATTCACCCATGATTAAGTTGGCAAACTCCACAAAGATCACCACTGGAATTTAAGTGAAGATCATTGAATATTTTAATGAATTTTGGAACACATATATTTATGAAAGTGGATCTTCCTGTCTAGAAAATATGATTTTGTCTCTATTTATTTTGGTCTAATTTCTATAAATCTAGTTTGGTGTTAAATATCAAGATCTTTAGGTTGTTGTCAAGAGAAATATAATTGGTTTTTATACTGATTTTAAATTGAGCCAACACAATTTAGGCAAACACAATTTACCCAACACTAAAGCAGGATTCTCTTCTTGAATAAACTCGAATGGCTCTTTTTTTGTGTGTCAGTATTAATGAGATTGATTATCCCATCCTCATCTAATTTTGACAACAGTTATATAAGTCTTCTTAAACAAAATGACAATGATCTCTTTTTATTTTCTCTGGCAAAGTTTGTAAATAATAGAAATTAAATGTTTATAGGAATTATCTATTTGATAGTTTGGTGAACAAAACTTCCAAATCATCTAAAAACTATTTGTTGTACATTTTTTAATGTATTCAAATTCCTTAATTTGTTATATTTTCAAGCTTCCTATTAATTAGTTTTGAAAGCTATGTTTTCCTTAAATTTGCTCATTTTTTTCTTTCATGAAAATCAATTTTATTTGAAATGTATTGCCACTGAATTGAACAGGGTCAATAACGAATAAATCTATATTCATTAATATATGTTGAAATTGTAGGATAAACAATTTTAATTATAAAATTTGACTTGAAATTATTAAGTAATAAAATTTTATGGGTGTTTCAGCAGATAATTTCATTAAATGGATATATATTCCCAAGATGGTAAGAATGCTTTAAAAAAAGACAAAAATGAAACTTTTAAGTGAAATCTATTATTAAATATATGAAAGAAAGGTTTTTTAAATGATCATATCCAGATTTCATTCTGTTTTGGAATGACTCCCAGAGTAACCTGAATAAATTAAGAACAGTCAGTTATAATCAACAACAGTTCACCCACATGTTTTATCTTAATTGAGAAGTCTGGATATAGAAAATTAAATAATGGGAAGAGTTTTCCTATCATTATACCTTTGGTCTCAAGCAGTTTATGCTTGTAAATCAAATTTTGCCAATTCAATTTCTGTGTCACTTTTCTATTTGCAACAAGGAGGAAGAAAGCAATAGACCTGACTTTAGTTTTTGAGAGTATTCATTTAATTGTATATCTTATAGAATATCCTGCATGTAATAAGTGTAGAGTATTAGCTATTAATACTAAGATTGTTGACAGAGATATGACTTGCAGATTCAGTATGACCCGTTCTCATTTATGGCAAAGTGGCTGCATTTTGCTCATTTCTGCACTCATCACAATATATGACACAATGTTATCTTCAAGGATCATCAACAATCTTTTTAATTTAAGTGAACTAAATGCTGAGATACTGCTATTTCTCCCTAACATTGACTTTTTAAAGATTTTATTTTGTCTGCTAGGTGAGCAGACAAGTCTACTTCTGGGATCACATGATTTGTTCTGCCCAATAGGTAGCAAGCATTTGTGACATGTGTCACTTTTTGGCCTAAGCATTTAATTGCAGAGCATATCTCTCTACTGGGTCATTTCATGCCAGAGCAACAGATGTGCCTTATTCTCGGTAGTGGAGTTAAAGATGACACAATTTCTGTTGACCTGAGTCCCTAACCTTCTATGTGGAGTAGTTCAGTTCAGTTCAATCACTCAGTCATGTCTGACTCTGTGACCCCATGAATCGCAGCATGCCAGGCCTCCCTGTCCATCACCAAGTCCTGGAGTTTACAAAAACTCACGTGCATTGAGTCGGTGATGCCATCCAGCCATCTCATCCTCTGTCGTCCCCTTCTCCTCCTGTCCCCAATCCCTCCCAGCATTAGGGTCTTTTCCAATGAGTCAACTCTTCGCATGAGGTGGCCAAAGTATTGGAGTTTCAGCTTCAGCATCAGTCCTTCCAATGAACACCCAGGACTGGTCTCCTTTAGGATGGACTGGTTGGATCTGCTTGCAGTCCAAGGGACACCAAGTCCTGGAGTTTACAAAAACTCACGTGCATTGAGTCGGTGATGCCATCCAGCCATCTCATCCTCTGTCGTCCCCTTCTCCTCCTGTCCCCAATCCCTCCCAGCATTAGGGTCTTTTCCAATGAGTCAACTCTTCGCATGAGGTGGCCAAAGTATTGGAGTTTCAGCTTCAGCATCAGTCCTTCCAATGAACACCCAGGACTGGTCTCCTTTAGGATGGACTGGTTGGATCTGCTTGCAGTCCAAGGGACTCTCAAGAGTCTTCTCCAACACCACAGTTTAAAAGCATCAATTCTTAAGCGCTCAGCTTTCTTCACAGTCCAGCTCTCACATCCATATATGACCACTGGGAAAACCATAGCCTTGACTAGACAGACCTTTAGCCCTATACAAACTTTCAAGTGATAAGACAGTGCTGTGCTGTACTTAGTTGTTCAGTTGTGTCTGATTTTTTGCAACCCTAGTGGAACAAGACTTTTTTTTTTTTAATATCTTAAGCCACAAACACTTTTGGGGATGTGTGTCACTGCAACAAACCTGATTCTATCATAACAGATTTTACCTTTTTTATTACGAGGTAAAATAGTAGCATTTGTACAATCTTAGTGATATCTCATTGCTTTTTCATAGTGGGAAGTTGTTCAAACAGAAGAAAATGAAGAGTCTAAGCAAGTCATAAGTAAATAACCGTCCACCAAAAGTGTTTATTGCTCTGTGTAGGATGGATACTAAAAAGCAATTCGACTATAGTAAATGTTGAAAAAAATGAGGTGAAAGCATTTATGCATAACAGACATGCAGTAAATTCTTCTTGATTAATAAGAACTTTATATAACTAGGGTTTTGCAAATGTCCTGAAGCCACATAAATACATGAATTTGTGGCAATTCTGAGCCAGAGATGTGTTGCTTCATCTATTTTTGTCCAGAATTAGAGCCCTCAGGATTCTGCTAGAGATTTTGAAATCAATCTTTTCAAGGACCATAAAATAAACATATCTCAACATGCTCCCCTTCAGCTTCTCATTTCACTTTAAATTGAAACTGTAATGGATTTCCGGCTAGGCTGTGTTACAGATTTTTCTGTACTTCAAATCAGGACATATCAGAGAATGGGTGGTGGAAAAGGAGAGTTCTCCCTGTGTGTCTGAGTCATTATCAACTTGCCACATGTTCACTCGACTTGTTATAACATTTCTGTCTCTATCTTACTCCTTTCTAACCTCATAAAGCTGTATCTTAAATCATTTGAGGAAAAAATGAGTAAAAGTGGTAGAAATGTGAGAAAATGCTTTCCTGATATTGAAGCCTCCAGATTCAATATTCAAGCTGGGCTGGGTTCCAGTGAACCACTTACTATTCTTCAAACTGTTCCAGCAATTGTCTGCTTTCTTTTTTTTAATTTCTAAAAGCTATCATTAATAACCACTTTTGAGAGTATACGCTCTGTGAATCCAGGATAGGAGATGGAAAATCTTTGCATCAACTCTCAACTATCTGCTTCTCTGGAAAACAAAGAAAGGACTTTGCATATATGATACAACAACAACAAAAAGATAAGCAGAATTTTCAGAGTTTGTCTTTAAGACATTTTTCACTGTGTTCATAGTGGTTTAATTCTCATTCACAACTCTCTGTTATAAGTATTTCTTGGTTTTCATATGCCCTCCTCTCAGTTTCATCTTTTATTCTTGAAGGCAGAATTTATCACTCTGATTCTCAGGTCAACAGGCTACTTGTTCAATAGTCTTCAAAACTCCTGAAGGTACAATTAGAAAGAAACAAGAAACTCACAAACAGATCGTTTCTATGTCAGGGAAGAAACCAGGTGTAGGATTCACATATTCTTTTTTTGCAACTCATAGAAGCAACTGCCTTGCAACATAGATTCTAATATTTACTGTATGAGGATGTTACAATACAGAAAAAGGGTCTACTGACAGGTACTTGAAAATAGTGGTATATTTGAAATCTGCTGGTTGAGAAAGTGCTTAGTAACATAAAGCTTCTAATAACATTTTTACAATAGTTCATGGTGGGTTGTGCTATGATACAAACAATCTAAGTGACTTATAGTAAGGAAGGCTTACTTCCAACTCAAATGGAAGACTTGTGGCTATGGTTTGGCTGTAGAACGACTCCATGTGTCTTTTAACAGCGTCATTTCAGCTGCTAAGCAGACCTCACTATAGACAAGCTGTTCTTGTGGTGGAAAGAGATCAAGAGAGTGAGTAAACGATGCAATGGCTAGTACAGAGGTGGAGACTTTGAACATTTCTAATCACAGTACACCAACCAAAGTACATCACATGGCCAAGCCAGACAGAAGGGCAAGAAAATATTCTCTAACAACAAGGCAGGCCAAATCACTTGGACTTGTGGATTGCTTATGTAAGTATTCACAACTTAGTGTCCTTCTTGTATCCATGATGCTTAGAGTATGACTTCCTAGACTCTCCCTTCCAGACAAACAGAATATTTCACCACTTTTAAATACTTGGCCTTGTGATGGACTTCAGACAAAAGGCAGTGATGTTAGTGGCAGTTCTCTACTTCTGAGCATAGAGCCTTTCAGTTTTACACTTTCTCTTGGACCCTGTCACAGCCAAGGAAGAGATAATTCACCTAGTAGAGGCAACCTCAACAAGATAGCCACAGACAGCTCCTCAGTTTCCTATAAATGCATTAAAATAACCCTTGCCAAGATCAACCAGGTCTGGCACTGGTTGACCAGAAGACAACTCTGGAAAAACAGCAACCTCATAATAGAAAAAGTGGCTCCCTTATGATATTATGTTTTTAATAATTTTGCTCATTACCATGGCATTATCATGGCAACAGATAACTGAAACATATGGCAATTTTACAGGTACAAGATCTTATAGGATGAGAGTAGTGTTGCATAAAACAGAATAATAGTATCAGTAATCTTTCATATTTTTTAAATTAATTATATTTTATCTTAAAGCACAGGAAAAATCTAAAATTTTTTTACCTAAAAAATATATGTAATATTATTTAGACTTAAACAAATTAGTACATCTAAGATTCACGAACTTCTTGAAAAACTGTTAACTATTACCTACCCAGGAGTTTCAGATCAACAAGTTGGCAATTTAGGGGATTTTGTGTAATAATTCCTGTAATCTAGTAAACTCATCAAATGCTCTTCTTGGTAATTTCTTCTGGGAGACTTCATTACTCTCATTTCTCATAAGAAAATAATATGTCTCTGATTAATTAAGTATATGGAATATCTATAATAACTTTATGATTTACCATTTCACTGTTTTTTGTTCTTAGATCTTTTGCCTCAACATTTTTTAACATTTCATACTATGTGCTTAATAGAAAAGTATTATATGCTGCTTTGATTTTTGATTAACTTGATTTTAAATTAAGATTTTTATAAATTTAAAATTCAGTTCTTTGATTACACCAGCTATACTTTAATTGCTCAACAGCCACTTGGAGCTTGTGGACTATACTAGACATAGAGTAATTAATAGTGATATTCATGAGTAGAATTTGATTAATTATATTTAAGGAGACTAACTATAGAAATAAAAATGAAGATGTTCAAAGGTTGATGATAAAGATATTATTTCTGTAGCTTGTACATTTGCTACTGAATATTAAGCATTTGAACACAATAGTGGGTAAATTAAAAAGTGTTTTGTTTTGCTTGTATATGCCTGATTTAAACTATATGTGCTACAACAACAAAAAATTATAATTGAAAAGACATTCTAAATGAACAGATCTGTAACAAACGCTAGTGTGTGTTAGCTGCTCAGTTGTGTCCTACTCTTTGCCACGCTATGGACTGTAGCCCACTAGGCTCCTCTGTCCATGGAATTCTCCAGCAAGTATACTGGGGTGGGTAGCCATTCCCTTCTCCAGGGATTGAACCCAGATCACCTGCATTGCAGGCAGATTCTTTACTGTCTGAGCCAAACAAATGCTAAATATGAGCCAAACACAAGAAGCCATATATCCTGTTTCTTGTAATCATCTAATTTGGGCAAATGACCCATGAAAGCTTTCCTCTTTCTCTGCAAAGTTTCTGTATAGCAGTTCTAGTCAAATGCTGACATGGAGAGATATATATATATATATATATATATATATATATATATAACTGGTTTCTTTTTACAACCTTGTCATGAACCACGTGTATCACTTTGGAGGAATCATTTGAAACTGATTCTCAGTACTACTGTCACACAAAATGCAAAATTAGTCATATGTCAAGATAGTGCTTTCCCTTCTGCGATCATGAACAAGCAGTCACTTTTATGCAAGGATAAAAAACAGGTAGGAAACAAAATTGACTGGACTGAAATAACTAAATCTTGAATAAATAACTAAATCAGCTAAATCTTGACCTTTGATCTATAAAGTAAATCTGTTAAAAAAAAAAAAAAAGGTCACTTGAGATTGAAGGCATGTTCCTTAAATAAGGTGGAATACATTATTTTGGGAAGTTCCCTACAGTATCACCTGAATTTATATGTCCATAAGTAAGAAAGAAGTTTTAAAAGCAGCACTTATAAATGATTAGTCCAAAAACTACATAGGATTTTCTGGGTGCCAAACTACATTTCTGCAACATTAATACACAAGGACACGCTCACAACTGCAGGAATGTCACCTGTCACACATTATCTATCAAACTCTCTATCATGTTCCTCCAAAGTTTCCTGGTCACACAATGAATAAACTGTTCAGAAGTTGGAACCATGATTGCTGGGAGCCTGTGATCTTTGTTCCAACTCTATCCTCTAACATCAAATTCCACCATTGTATACAAGAGGGTCTGTGATTGTAAATACTTGGATTTGCAAATGAATGCTTTACTACCTTTTCATACGAAAAAAAAAAATGACATCACATTTAAACCTACAAAACAGCTTTGCAGTTCTTAAGGAGGAAATCCTATGTTTCAGGAGCAAGAACACTGTTGGGAATTATAAAGCTTTGCTTCTGCTTCTGGCTTTATTGCTGACATGCTATTTGGCATTAACATCAAACTTCCCACTGCCTCAATTGCTCATGTGTGTAATGAGTTCTTCTCTTATACCACTGAGGTCTACTTAGCAGGAATAAGATGAGAAAAAAAATTTTTTTAAGATGAGAAATTAATTGGAGGGGAGGCAGTCTTTAATCTGCTTATTGCTGCTCTAAGAAATATATTGTAAAATAACCAAAGTTACTTAATAGTTAAAATGCTTTCTAAATATCTTCAGATATGATACTTTTGATTTAATGGTTTCCAAAAGGAGCAACAAAAATTCAACCACTCTCCACTTTGAATCAAGGAATGACCACCCATATCCAGTATTATATAGTGAAGTGTTCCCATGCACATACTACTCATCAGCCTACTTCTCCTACAGGGACACAGAATGAAAGGCAAGCATCTGTTCTCACACAGAGAAATGAAGATATCCATACTAACCAAGGCAATGAAGGGGGAGGTGGTAATCATTCTCCAGGAGTGAAAAAACAAAGACAAAACACCTTGCCTTGCTGGAGTTCCTAACACATGTGATTTGAAAGAAAGGGTAGTTAATTATAAAATCCTTGGCTCACAGTTTTTTCCTTGAGTATCATTAAGTATGTTTCAACATTTATTAAGTTGAATATTAGTGTCTAAAAATCTGACAGCAATTCTATTTTCTTTGGTTTATTTGAGATAAGAACCTGGTATAAAAATATGTAATCTGTTGGAATACATCTTCTAATCACTTTTAAAAATATGCTCAGCTTTTTAAATTTCTGTGGCTGAAAATATTATTCTAATATCATAATATAGCCAAGTGTTTCAGGTAAATTCTATCCAAGTGAAATTGTGGTATTTCTAAGCTTTCTAGAAAATAAACACAGAAAATTCTAGAGTCTAAGGTCATTTGGAAAATGTGTTCCAAGGGGAAAGAGACCAAGTTACAAGTTTCACCTATTAAGGAGTTATTTGCTGCTAGTGAAAGTGAAAGTTGTTCAGTTGTGTCCAACTCTGCGACCCTATGGTCTATACAGTTCATGAATTCTCCAGCCCAGAATAATGGAATTGGTAGCCTTTCCCTTCTCCAAGAAATCTTCCCAACCCAGGGATCAAAAAAGGAAATTATGGTATTTATCCCCAAATTATTATTTTTAATAGGTTATTCCAGAAATTAAAATATGAATCTTAATTTATCAAAAACCATATGTTAATCAAAAATTTTATCCTTCTTGATAGTACAAGGAGCATTAAATATTTTAATTAACTCTTATTTTGCTAGTGGTATAGACCTAAGAGAAGTAGAAGATATTAAGAAGAGGTGGCAAGAATACACAGAAGAACTGTACAAAAAAGATTTTCATGACCAAGATAATCACGATGGTGTGATCACTCACCTAGAGCCAGATATCATGGAATGTGAGGTCAAGTGGGCCTTAGAAAGCGTCACTACGAACAAGGCTAGTGGAGGTGATGGAATTAAAGTTGAGCTATTTCAAATCCTGAAAGATGATGCTGTGAAAGTGCTGCACTCAATATGACAGCAAATCTAGAAAACTCAGCAGTGGCCACAGGACTGGAAAAGGTCAGTTTTCATTCCAATCCCAAAGAAAGGCAATGCCAAAGAATGCTCAAACTACCACACAATTGCACTTATCTCACATGCTAGTAAAGTAATGCTCAAAATTCTCCAAGCCAGGCTTCAGCAATACATGAACCATGAACTCCCGATGTTCCAGCTGGTTTTAGAAAAGGCAGAGGAACCAGAGATCAAACTGCCAACATCCCCTGAATCATTGAAAAAGCAAGAGAGTTCCAGAAAAACATCTATTTCTGCTTTATTGACTATGCCAAAGCCTTTGACTGTGTGGATCACAATAAACTATGGAAAATTCTGAGAGAGATGGGAATACTAGACGACCACCTGATCTGCCTCTTGAGAAACCTATATGCAGGTCAGGAAGCAACAGTTAGAACTGGACATAGGACAACAGACTGGTTCCAAATAGGAAAAGGAGTACGTCAAGGCTGTATACTGTCACCTTGCTTATTTAACTTATATACAGAATACATCATGAGAAATGTTGGACTGGAAGAAGCACAAGCAGGAATCAAGATCGCTGGGAGAAATATAAATAACCTCAGATATGCAGATGACACCACTCTTATGGCAGAAAGTGAAGAGGAACTACAAAGCCTCTTGATGAAAGTAAAAGAGGAGAGTGAAAAAGTTGGCTTAAAGCTCAACATTCAGAAAACGAAGATCATGGCACCTGGTCCCATCACTTCATGGGAAATAGATGGGGAAACAGTGGAAACAGTGTCAGACTTTATTTTGGGGGCTCCCAAATCACTGCAGATGGTGATTGCAGCCATGAAATTAAAAGACGCTTACTCCTCGGAAGGAAATTTATGACCAACCTAGACAGTATATTCAAAAGCAGAGACATTACTTTGCTGACTAAGGTCCGTCTAGTCAAGGCTATGGTTTTTCCTGTGGTCATGTATGGATGTGAGACTTGGACTGTGAAGAAAGCTGAGTGCCGAAGAGTTGATGCTTTTAAACTGTGGTGTTGGAGAAGACTCTTGAGAGTCCCTTGGAGTGCAAGGAGATCCAATCAGTCCATTCTAAAGGAAATCAGTCCTGAGTGTTCTTTGGAAGGAATGATACTAAAGCTGAAACTCCAGTACTTTGGCCACCTCATGCGAAGAGTTGACTCATTGGAAAAGACCCTGATGCTGGGAGGGATTAGGGACAACAGAGGATGAGATGGCCGGATGGCATCACCGACTCAAAGGACGTGAGTTTGGGTGAACTCCGGGAGCTGGTGATGGACAGGGAGGCCTGGTGTGCTGCAATTCATGGGGCTGCAAAGAGTCGGACACGACTGAGCGACTGAACTGAACTTGTTTACCATAGTACATGCTATCTTTGTCTTGCTCATATCAGTTTAGAACTTCTCACATTGCTACCTAAATTTCAACCACCAGCCCCTCCAATGCCACCTGAGGATTGAAAGGCTGTCCAGACGTGTTTAGGAATGATGTACTCTAGGAGTATCTCACAAACACTGACTCTACAAAGCTGGAAAATTCCCTAGAACTTTCAGCTTTCTGAACGCTGCTTCCCAGATTTCCTGAACAGCTGTGAGCTGTAATTTCCCACAGTGATAACTTACTTGATGACACTGTTTATTGGCTTGTTCAGTTCCCATACCACTGTTTTCTGACCTCACCTTCCAAACAAACTACTAAACACTCAAAAGATCCATCTCAAAAGACAGCGTCCAGGGGAACTCAATCAAATTGATGGTCCTAGGTCCTAGAAGTGGTCCTAGGAAACAGACTATTCAGGATGGAATTTTAGAATTGGTTCACTAACATGACAGATGACAGTATAGGCTCAAGAAGAGGGCTGACTGAGAATGATCAGAATGCCTGACTGTCCAACAACCCAAAGTGAATTGGGATGAACACTGGTGGAAAATACAGACTGATGTAGGCAACAAACTGAACATGAAAGACATGAATACAGTGGTAAATATATAAGAAATGTGAAAGAACTCGTTGTTAATTGCCATCAGCACCTTTAAGGAAGAAACTGGCAATCCCATTGCAGTCAATTATTAACTCAAGGCATGTTCTGAAAGCCAGAAGGCCTTCATGTCACTATCTAAATGGCCTTTCATTTCTGGCAGCAGGGAACTATATTTTCAGATGATGCTGAAAACAGTCCAGGATCTAACTGGGAGATTAAAAAAATTCCAAACAAGTGGCGTAAATAGGAAAACCCCATTCTTCTCCATGTGCTTCTCATGAATCCTTCCGGCCTGTTAGTCTCAGAATGTTCGGATGGTGATTTGGGTGTAGGAACAGCAGGAGATAAAGCCCCAGCATTCAGATATTTCTCAAACCCCTCAACACACAAAAAGGACAAGTAACTAGCTGTGCTGTGCTCCATCACTCAGTTGTGTCTGACTCTTCATGACCTCATGGACTGTAGCCCACCAGGCTCCTCTGTCCACGGGATTTTTCCAGGCAAGAATCCTGGAGTGGGTTGCCATTTCCTTCTGCAAGAGAGCTTCCCAACCCAGGGATAGAACCTGTGTCTCCTCCATTTCCTGCATTTCCTGCATACCTCCTGGGAAGCCAGTAAGTAAGTAGCTAGATATGTAGAAATGATTTTATAAAAATGGAATCATCCTATGCTGGATTAATAAAATCTTTATATTTACTTGAAATTGAAAGAAGAAAAATAAACTAGACTGAAGTTAAGCAATTTAAGGATTCCAGTTGAATGTTTTTTAACAACAATATATTTCTCTAAGGTTATAAAAAGAGATTGTAAAAAAAGCATTAAGATGAGAGGATCAATATGTTTTCATACTGACTGTTTTCTGCTTTATAGAATATTGATTACATTCCTGCAAAGAAAGGATAAGGAAATTAGTATAAGATCTCCTCCCTAATCATAAATCCCCATCTATTGATTTTTAACTCCTTATCTATAATAACTAGCCCAGAAAGTCAGTCCCTTGTAAGTCAGACTTGGAGGAAGTCAGACTACTATCTCTAGTAACAATACTGCTCCTGGAAGTCAAACAATATTGCTCCAGTAATCTCTATAATATCAAGCAGCTCCACATGGCCAGGACTTGATTAATCAACAACAGCTTCCTTGCTTTTCGTCCACACTTCCAATTTAGGACCAAGAGAGAAAACCAAATACACACTCTTAATCAATCACAGAGGACACCCACTTCTCTTTAGTCTACCTATAGCTTCCCCATGACAAAATCAGAGCATACCTAAGCCTTCCTTTTCCACCACCTCCCTGCCTGTGGTTGAGTTGCTGCCAAAATGCAAATGATAGTGGCTGACTCCCTTGTTACAGCAAGCTCTGAATAAATAGCCTTTGCTTGTTCTCATTTGTTTTATCTTTATTTCTACATCACAACTTTTTCATCAAAAGTAACTTATTCGTGTTTTCATTATAACTTTTTTAGTTAATTTCTTCAAGTTATTCTTTGTCTATTGCTATTTCAGTAATTTATATTATTTCTTTTGTTCACAACTATTTCTATTTAAATTTCTGTTTTTCATAATTTTATGTTGGGTGCTTAGACCATTAATTTCACTTTCTTCTATTCTAGTTTAAGCACTTGACAGTGTACATTTCTTTTCATTTCCAGTTTAGATGCACCCAACAAACTTCTATTGTCATTTGAAATCCTGTTTTTTAAAATTTCTGTGTAATTCCTTCTGTGAATTAATTTTAAAATATTTGGGCTTTCAATATATCATTTTCTAATAGATTTTGAATATATTTCCATTGTTGTCTGACAAATATTTTTATGATGTATTGAACATGTATATGTACTGAGAACTATTGTCTCATATGTCCTTTAAAATAATGTACACTCTTACATAATGGATACAATATTTCTATAAATATCAATTAGCTCAGGTTGGTTCACAGTGTTGTTAAAATCTTACGTATGTACTAAACATTTATTTTTCGTCTATTTGTTTTTACCAATTACTGAGAAAAGGGCTTTGAAATCTGCCCTGTGTGGATTTGTCTGCAACTTTTTTCTATTCTGTAAAAATTTTTTATCACATACTTTGAAATTCTGTTAAGTGTACACATATTTCAAATTTCTATGAATCCTTGAAGTATTGATTCTTCTATTAGTACAAATTATCTCTCTCAATCTCTAGTAATACTCTTCTCCATGACATTTACTTTGATATAGCCATTGCTTAGTGTTTGCATGGTGACTTTACTACAAATTATTTTAAAATATTTCTCTATAACACAATTATCTGTATTTCAAACAGAGTTGGCTCTTGCTTTTTCACCCACTCTGATAATCTTGAACTTTTAACTGGGGGGAGGGGAGGTTAGTCCATTTACATGTAATGTAACTTCTGACATAATTAGACGACAATATTTGCTATTTATTTTCTATCTATCCTACTTTATCTCTGTTTCTTTGCTCCTATTTTTTGTCTTCTTTTCAGTGAACTATTTTCAAATTTTCATTTTTTCTTTACTTTTACCATTTTAACTCTACCCCTTGTGTTAATTTTTTTTACTGATTACTATAGAGATTACCTTAGCCATTTTAGGTTATTATAGTTTATCTTTGAATAATATTTCACCATCTCATAATGTAAAACTGTTAATTTTATTATTTCTTCTATCCCTCTCTCATCTTTTGTGCTTTCATATAAATTTACCTGTACTTTTGCCAAAATTTTTAAAATACATTGTTATTGTTTTAAACAGTGTAGACATGTGTATACAAATACATATGAGTATACACATATATGTGTGTGTGTATACACATAACACATTCTATAAGAAAGCCCTTCATTGCTTCCAGTAGGTCTAAGTTTTTGCCTGGTATCATTCTCCTTCATCTTAAATTATTTCTTTTAGGTATTTCAATTATAAATAAATCATTTCAGTTTTGGTCCACCTGAAATTGTCATTTCCTCCTTTCAACTGAATAATATTTTCATTGGCTATGGAATCCTCAATAATTTCTTTAGCACTTTGAAAATGAAATTTTAGTGTTTTCTAGTCTCAATCGTTACTAATGAGCAGTCAGAATCACTGTCAAATCTTGGTTCTTCTGTATGTTATGTCTTTCTCTGGCTGCTTAAACATTTATTACTCTGATTTTTCAGAAGCTTGACTATGATGTGTCTTGCTGTAGTTTTTTTCATTTATCCTCCTTTAGAATTGGCTCAGTTTCTTAGATGTGTGATTTGATAGTATTCAACAATTTTGGAAAGTTCTCAGACATTACCTTTTAAAATATTTTACCTGTCATTCTCATTTTCTTTCTCTGTGCTCAATTACATGTGTTATACCACTTGATATTTCGCCACAGACATTGGCTGCTCTGGTTTTCTTTTGTTTGCTTTTTCCTCTCTCCTTTTCTTTTCTGGTCTTTTTTTTCAGTTTGTATACTTTCTCCTCCTCTGTTGTCATGTTCATTGATTTTTACTTTTGTTGTCTCTGTTGTAAAACCCATGTAATGAAGTATTTTCTCTGTTTTATATTTTATTTAGTATATCCATTTGGTTCTCCCTTATGTATTAATAGTTTATTTTTTATTTTCAGAAAATTTCCAACTGTTGACACATGTTGGCCAGTTGTCCCAACAAATACTTTGGCACTTTTGTCACAGTTATTTTAAAGATGCTATCTAACATTTTACATTTTATCATAGTTATTTTAAATAGCTTTTCTGACATTTTCAATTTTACACTCATTACAGTATTTACCTATAATTGACTATTTTCCTGACTTGGGGTTAAATGCTCTTTTTTATTGTATTTTGGGGAGCTATTGTTCTTTTGTAGAAAATAACAATAGAAACTGTTATGTTGTAATGTTAAAAGCAAAACCTGCAAGTATACTTGCTTATACTTATAAGTTGCTAGAGTCAATAAGCTAAATCAATAACATCTACAGTGAAAGGAGGTCTAGGATTCTATATACATTTTATGTTTAAATTTCCCATTGGCTTTGACTATGAGATCAGAATTTTCCTTTCGTAACTGTTGGTAGCTAAGGGCTGGTGTTATTCCAATAAGCCATTTTCTCTTTGCAGCTAAGCCCCAGCTGTAAGATCAGTAACTTCCCTTCATAGACAGGCTCCAATTCTGGAGTCCTGCTCTCTGTGTTCCAGTCCTGCTCTTGGCTCACTCTTGACTCTAGCCTTCTACCCTGTCTCATTCTTGAAGTAGAGATGCTTTATACTTTCTGAAAGTGAAGGATTGTTAGGAGGAATTTCTCTCACGTTTTCTACCTTTAGCTTTCCTAAGTTAAGCATGTCTTGGAAAATTCTCAGTTTCCCTGTGCCAATCTCAGTCTTCAATTGTTGAAAGTCTGAGGTGCCTTTAGTGGATTTATCATGCTCTGACCTCAGTCTTTGGTGGAGAATTCCCATGCACAGAGTGCAAAGCTATGAGAAACACCTGGCCGCTCAGACTTCGGTGGTACCTATGACTTACGTGGTACCTGACTCCTCAGCATCCTAATGTTCTGATAGTCCAAAGAGAGCCATAAAAAGTTCATGATGGTTTACCAGTTTCTCTTTATGCTTTCAATGGTAAACTTCTCATCTTCTAATACTGCTACTCCACCAGAAAAGATGAGCTCTACCATGGTTCTCTTAACTCCTAGAAAGTACTCTCAATATCCAGAATTTAGCGGATTAACTTTTATTGAATCTTCAGGTCTTGATGGTGAAGCAAACAAATTAACAAACAAAAACAGTGATTCTTAGATTATTTGGCTTGTTTTGCATGTTAGGCTATGTTCTTCTGTGACATTACATCATTACTAGCAGCAAAATATGCAATTAGACATTGTCACATTTCTAACATTAAAAAACTTAATAAAATGGACTGGGAAATCATTAGGGATAGTCATATGTAGTATGTATTATTTATATCTGTGTTTCATCTGCTGACAACCTAAATATTCTTCACTTAATAAAAAAACCGAGATACCTTAGAAATATAGGAATATAGAATAATCTGAAAATCTTTGGAAAAAATATTTTCTTCACAAAATATTTTGAATATTTTTACATGAAGATCACAATATCTTTAATTATTTTACCCAATCCAGCAACAAAGAATTGTAATTCAAGAAACAGACAGCCTGCTGTTAATAGATGCCATCTCATGGTGGAATAATGTTATCTAAAGGTGGGCAAAATCTATGCCCTCAAGGGACTACTTGTTAAAATTTTGCTTGTGTGTATTTTTCCTGAGATCATTAAATATCAAGTAATTGCTGCTGAAGTTACCTGCACAGATAAGTTTTTCGCTTATTTTACCACCAACAAGATAGTAAGAAAAGACACAAAATCAAATACCTTTACAGAATTGTATTGCTGCAATGTGACAACATGCAAAAGTACCTCAATATGACAAAGTGAAAAGATGACATATTTTAAGCCATACTTGAATTTGGTTCTAGTAAGAGATGTATGGGTGTGCATACCCAACTGCATAGTCGTGTCCAACTCTTTGTGACCCGATGGACTGCAGCAATCCAAGCTCCTCTATCCATGGGATTTCCTAAGCAAGAATACTAGAATGAGTGCAATTTCCTCCTCAAGGGGATCTTCCTGACCCAGGCATCGAATCCACATCTACTGGCTCCCCTGCATTGGCACATGAATTCTATACCAATAAGTCACCTGGGAAGCCTGATAAGAAATGTGTATTTCATGTAAAGTATAATTTTATCTGCACAGCATGGTTCATTAGTGGAGATTTCTGACAAAACATGGTCCACTGGAGGAGTGAATGGCAAACCACTCCAATATTCTTGCTTTGAGAATCCAATGAATCATATGAAAACCAGAAAGATGACACTGAAAGATGAGCCCCTCAGATCAGAAGGTACTCAATATGCTACTGGGGAAGAGTGGAGAAATAGCGCTAGAAAGAATGAAGAGGCTGGGCCTAAGCTGAAACGACTCTCAGTTGTGGATACGTCTGGTGGTGAAAGTAAAGTCTGATGCTATAAACAATACTGCATAAGAACCTGGAACGTCGGGTCCATGAATCAAGGCAAATTGGATATGGTCAAGCAGGAGATGGCAAGCGTGAACATTGACATGTTAGGAATCAGTGAACTAAAATGGATGAAAATGGACAAATTTAATTCAGATGATCATTGTATCTACTATCATGGCAAGAGTGCCTTAGAAGAAATGGAGTAGCCCTCATAGTCAACAAAAGAGTTTGAAATACAGTACTTAGGTGCAATCTCAAAATGACACAATGATCTTTGTTCGTTTCCAAGGCAAACCATTCAATATCACAGCAATCCATGTCCATGCTCCAACCACTAATGCTGAAGAAGCAGAGTTAACTGATTCTATGAAGACCTACAAGACCTTCTTGAGCTAACATCAAATAAAAAAGATGTCCTTTTCATCAGAGGGGATTGGGATGCAAAAAGTAGGAAAGTCAAGAGATACCTGGAGTAACAGGTAAGTTTGGCCTTGAAGTATAAAATGAAGTGGGGCAAAGGCTAACAGAGTTTTGTCAGGAGAACACACTGGTCATAGCAAATACCCTCTTTCAACAACACAATCATCCTAATCCAAAAGAAAGGCAATGCCAAAGAATGTTTAAACTACCACACAATTGCACACATCTCACGTGCTAGCAAGGTAATGCTCAAAATTCCCCAAGCCAGGTTTCAAGAGTATGTGAACCATGTACTTCCAGATGTTCAAGCTGGATTTAGAAAAGGCAGAGGAACCAGTGATCCAATTGCCAGCATCTGTTGGGTCACTGAAAAAGCAAGGGAGTTCCAGAAAAACATGAATTTGTGTTTTATCAACTATGCAAAAGCTTTTGACTGTGTGAAAAATTCTTAAAAAGATGGGAATATCAGACCACCTGACCTGCCTCCTGAGAAATCAGTATGCAGATCAAACAGAAACAGTTAAAACTGGACATGGAACAACAGGCTGGTTCAAACTAGGGAAAGGAGTACGTCAAAGTTGTATATTTTCTCCTGCTTATTTAACTCATATGCAGAGTGTATCATGTAAAATCTGGGCTGGATGAAGCACAAGCTAAAATCAAGATTGCTGGGAGAAATATCAATAACTTCACATATGCAGATGATACCACCCTTATGGCAGAAAGCAAAGAACTAAAGAGCCTCCTGATGAAAGTGAAAGAGGAGTGAAAAAGTTGGCTTAAAACTCAACATTCAGGAAACTAAAATCATGGCATTCGGTCCCATCACTTCATGGCAAACAGATGGGAAAACAACGGAAACAGTGACAGACTTTATTTTGGGCTCCAAAATCACTGCAGATGGTGACTGAAGCCATGAAATTAAAAGATGCCTGCTCCTTGGAAGAAAATCTATACCAAACTAGGCAGCATATTGAAAAGCAGAGACAATATATTGCCAACAAAGGTCTGTATAGTCAAAGCTATGGTTTTTCCAGTAGTCATGTATGGATGTGAGAGTTGGACCATAAAGAAGGCTGAGCACCGAAGAATTGATGCTTTTGAACTGTGGTGTTGGAGAAGACTCTTGAGAGGCCTTGGCCTGCAAGGAGATTAAACTAGTCAATCCTAAAGGAAATCAGTCCTGAATATTCATTGGAAGGACTGATGTTGAAGCTGAAACTCCAATACTTTGGCCACCTGATTCAAAGAACTGACTCATTTGAAAAGAACCTGATGCTAGGAAAGACTGAAGGCAGGAGGAGAAGGGGACGACAGAGGATGAGATGGTTGGATGGCATCACTGACGCGATGGACATGAGTTTGAGCAAGCTTCAGGAGTTGGTGATGGACAGGGAAGCCTGGCGTGCTGCAGTCCTTGGGGGTCACAAAGAGCTGGACACAAATGAGTGACTTAACTGAACAACATAAGACATGACTTTACACATGGACATCACCAGCTAGTTAATTCCCAAATCAGATTGATTATATTCTTTGTAGCAAAAGATGAAGAAGTACTATACAGTCAGCAAAAACAAGACCTGGATCTGACTACGGCTTAGTTTATCAGCTCCTGAATGTAAAATTAAGGACTAAACTGAAGAAAATAGGGAAATCCACTAGGCCATTCAGGTATGAACTAAATCAAATCACTATGGTTATACAGTGGAGGTTACGAATAGCTTCAAGGGATTAGATCTGGTAGACAGAGTGCCTAAAGAACTATGGACATGTTCATAACATTGTACAGGAAGCAGGGACCAAAACCATCCCAAAGAAAAAGAAAGGCAAGTAGGCAAAGTGGTTGTCTAAGCAGGCTTTACAAACAGCTGAGGAAAGGGAAGGGAGAAGGGAAAAGATAAACCCAAGTGAATGCAGAGTCCCAGAAAATAACAAGGAGAGATAAGAGGCCCTTCTTAAATAAACAATGCAAGGTAAGCAATAGAGGAAAACAATAGAGAAGACCTGATATCTCTTCAAATAAAATTGGAGATAACAAGCAAACATTTCATGTAAGGATGGCCACAATAAAGGACAGAAACAGTGAGGACCTAACAAAAGCAAAAGATATTCAGAAGAACTGGCAAGAGTACACAGAACTATACAAAAAAGGTCTTTATGATCCGGACAACCACAATGGTGTGGTCATTTACCTAGAGCCAGACATCCTGGGGTGAGAAGTCAAGTGGGGCTTAGGAAGCATTACTGTGAACAAAGCTAGTGGAGGTGAAAGAATTCCAGCTGAAGTATTTGAAATCCTAACAGATAATGCTTTAAAGTGCTGTACTCAACATGTCAGCAAATTTGGAAAACTCAGCACTGGCTACAGGACTGGAAAAGGTCAGTTTTCATTCCAATCCTAAATAAGGGCAATGCCAAAGAATGCTCAAACTACCGCATAATTGTGTTCATTTCACATGCTTGCAAGGTAATGCTGAAAATCCTTTAAGATAGGCAGTACATGAACCAAGAACTTGCGGATGTACATGCTGGATTTAGTAAAGGCAAAGGAACTAGAGATGAAATTGGGCTCATAGAAAAGGCAAGAGAATTCCAGAAAAACAATCACTGCTCCCATGTGGATCACAACAAGCTGGAAAATTCTTAGAGATGGGAATACAAGGCCATTTTACCTGCCTCCTGTGCATGCAGGTCAAGAAGCAACAGTTAGAACCAGACACGGAAATACAGACTGATTCAAAATTGAGAAAGGAGTACCTCAAAGCTATATATTGTCACACTGCTTCTTTAACTTCTATGCACAGTACATCATGTGAAATGCCAGACTGCATGAAGCACAAGCTGGAATCAAGATTACCAAGAGAAACATCAACAACCTCAGCTATTCAGATGACATCACCCAGGTGGCAGAAATCGAAGAGGAACTAAACAGCCTCTTTATGAGGGTAAAAGAAGAGAGTGAAAAAGCTGGCTTAAAATTCAACATTCAGAAAACTAAGTCACGGCATCTGGTCCAATTATTTCATGACAAATAGAAGGGGGGAAAGTGGAAACAATGATGTATTTTATATTATGGGGATCCTAAATCACTGCAGATGGTGACTGCAGCATGAAATTAAAAGATGCTCACTCCTTAGAAGGAAAACTGTGACAAACCTAGACAGTGTATCAAAAAGCATAGACATCACTTTGCTGACAAAGGTTCATATAGTCAAAGCTATGGTTTTTACAGTAGTGAAGAACTGGACCATAAAGAAGGCTGAGTGCCAAAGAAATGGTGCTTTCGAATTGTGGTATTGGAGAAGACTCTTCAGAGTCCTCTGGACTGCAAGGAGATCAAACCGGTCAATCCTAAAGGAAATCATTCCTGAATATTCATTGGAAGGACTGATGCTGCAGGTGAAGCTCCAATACACTGGCCACCTGATGTGAAGAACTGACTCATTATAAAAGACTCTGATGCTGGGAAAGTTGAGAGCAGGAGGAGAAGGGGACGACAGAGGATGAGATGGTTGGATGGCATCATCTACTCAGTGCAAATGAGTTTGAACATACTCTGGGACATAGTGAAGGACAGGGAAGCCAGGCATGCTATGGTTCACGGGGTCACAAAGAGTCAGACAGGACTTAGTGACTAAAGAACAACATTTCTATTTATATACATACCATTGTATATTTATTAAAATTTCTTCTTTCACAGTAAAATAGTGATATTATATGTTGTTTTATGCTTTAAATACGTAATTTCTTAAAAATGAGAAGAGCTGAAGAAAGCTATCTTCTGACCTAGCATATTCAGATTTCCTTATTTAACTGGAAAAATTTTACTGCAGTTGTCCTTTTTAGTGTTGCAGAGTCTGCAAATACCTTGCAAATTCTCCTCACCTATCAGAAACAAACCTGGTTTCCATGCAAGATAAAAATCATGTAATACACTTAATTCAGTTCTGTTTAATTTTACAGGTAATTTTTTTTTTTAATAGAATTACTTTTTCAACGTGCAACTCAGAGAAGAAAGAATGGAACACAATACTTCTTTGAAAATATCCTGCATGTGACCAGAAATCCCAACTACTCTGTAGGTAATGAAACTGTCTTTTATATTGAGCTATGCACATCTCATTTAAATCTGATAAAACTTTTACAGACATTTTAACCACATGGATTTTTAAAAATAGAACTACAGCATATCTTTGAATAACAGCTGGTGTGGTTTTCATGAAAGGTGGGCTACCTGTAATGGTTCACTAATAATAGGTAAAAAGAGATGGAATAGGAGTTGGAGAGGCAAGGTGGTTACTTCTAAAGTATCTTGTACTTGGTGCCATGAAACACTCTGAGGAGTATAGGTCTGCTGTTTCTGGGGAGAATCATGGTAAAAATACATTATTTAGAATTTTTAGGCTTAGTCTGAAATTGGATAATGTCTTAGTAAAGGTTTAGAGAATTTTCCATTTAGAATAGTTTGATGATTTCCTCTGAAACTCATTAAATTCACCATGAATTCTATTATAGAGTAATCTATAGTTTTACTTTGAATAATAAGTCAGTGCTTAAAGTTTAGGTAGCTTTACTTGCTTTCCCTAGCTTCTGGGTCAAAATGAGATAAAAAAAAAATAAGTGAAAATATACATCAGAGAATACAGAACAACATCGTTGAAAAGTCCTATAAAAAAATAAATAATCCTGCATTTAAGTCCACATATGCCCTTATCCCATCGAGTCTGAAAGAGTCAGACATGATTGAAAGAGCTTATGTCCTTATTGGGCTTATGTCCCCTATGGCTCCGTGGTAAAGAATCTGGCTGCTAATAATCCAGGAGACACAGAGTCACACACAACTTAGCGACTAAACAATAACAACAACGCCCTTATGACTTGTGTGATTTAGGCATATTACAAAAGCTTCATCTCTTCTCTCTGGCCCTTAGCGTTCATTTAAGATTAGAGGCACTATATGTCAAAGACTTACTATAATGCCTGGCAAATGGGAGGAACGAGGGAGCAGAGTTTACTAAGTCTTTCATTGGCTAACTCATAGTGCCTGATATTTTGGATAAGGATCCTGAACTAAAAGAGTATTGTTAAAAACTCTAATTGATCCATAACTGCAGATCAATGGAATATAAATATATAATATAAAAGAATTGAATTCTTGTTACTATAATTGCTTTTTTCATTAAACTAATATACTGCTCTAGATATTTAAACATAATTATACCATAGCATTGTCTCTACATTTTAGTTTAATTCTATGCTTTGTCTATTTTTCAGACAGGTACTATAAAACAAAAATCAGATAATTCATTTTAAAATCATTAAAAGTAAACTAGAGAAGAATATCTACATATTTAGCTTTGGCATTTAAAGATGCCTATTAAAAATCATTTTATAATGTATTTTACCCGATGTAATAAAAACAAATTGCCTGTAAAGAAATAAATTAATTCAAACATTTTCCACGAGCTGGTAGTTTCCAAATAAAAGAAGGATTTTCTCTTTTATTTGGAAATTATAGAACAAAGACAGATAAGTGTTTAAAATGGGGATAAATGATTAAAATGAGAAATTGTCCATATTTTGTAAAACTGACAATGTATTTCAGAAACTCACTTTAAAGCAAAGATAAAATGACATATCTGACCTAACGCCACCTAACAGTAAGTTTAAGAGTTCTTTCTCTCTCAGCATGACAGCTGCTGCTCCTGCTGCTTAGTCGCTTCAGTTGTGTCTGACCCTGTGCAGCCCTATGGACGGTAGCCCGCCAGGCTCCTCTGTCCATAGGATTCTCCAGGCAAGAATACTGGAGTGGGTTGCCATGCCCTCCTCTAGGGGATCGCCCGACCCAGAGATGGAATCCAGGCAGGCAGGTTCTTTATCGCTGAGCCACCAGGGAAGCCCCAACATGTCAGACATTGTGCTGTATTCCTTATAGATGCCACTCCAGTTAATTCTCATAGCAACTGAAATAGGCAGTGACAGCATCTTCACTTTA
The DNA here is from genome assembly GCA_006408695.1 of Aepyceros melampus. Classification (NCBI taxonomy): domain Eukaryota; kingdom Metazoa; phylum Chordata; class Mammalia; order Artiodactyla; family Bovidae; genus Aepyceros; species Aepyceros melampus. The sequence goes on from SJXQ01010360.1 coordinate 32,520, forward strand.
CAGATGTAGAGTTCACACTTCTGGAATTCCGTGGGGTTAGAGCTGAGTTAATTCATTCTTTTTTACTTAATATGGTAAAATACACATAAAACAGTATTTAGCATTTGAACCACTTTAAAGTGTTTAATTTAGTGATATTAAACAGATTCACATTGGTGCATAACCATCACTAGTATCCATCTCTAGAACCTTTCATCGTCTCGAACTGAATCTTTGTACCTTTAAAAAACAATATCGTATCCTCCTTTTCTCTCCACCACTGTTCTCTTTCTGACTCTAAGAACTGGACTGTTCTAGGTACCTCATGTAGTTGGGAATAATACAATATTTGTCTTTTTGTGTCTAGCATACATCGCATATTTGATAACACCCTCAAGTTCACCCATGTTGTAACATATCAGAATTCCTCCTTTTTAAGGCTGAATGATATTCCATTTTGTGTGTGTGTGTGTGTGTGTGTGTGCACGCGCGCACATGAGTGCGTGTGTTTAAATATCACATTTTGCTTATCCATTCATCTGTTGATAGACACTGGACATTTGGGTTGTTTCCCCCTTGTGGTTATTGTGAATGTTGCGCTTAAATATGGACGGAAACCATCTGACAAATGACCTTGCAGCCCAGATGAAGCTTCAGTTAATAGCGCTGAGGTGCAGAGCTTTCTGAGCAGGGATGCAATTCAAACAGAGCTGCATATCTGGAAAATTAAACTGACTGTTTTGATTTTGAGTAGGAGACATAGGGAAATCAGATAGAAGTGTATTTCAATAATCCAAAAAGGCATTTTAACTAACTGGACTGGAATGAAAAATTTTGTAATAGTCTAGGAGCCGTTATAAAGAAAATTTAAATGAACTTCATAATAGAAAAGGATCAATATCAAGCAGACATGACATATTAGCAGTGTGTAGTTAAGACCATCCGAGATTTACTCTTAGGCATTTAGAGACAAATGTTTAAGGAAAAATGACAGCTGGCAATAGTGTCATTCCTAGACTCTCTTGAATACTCTCCTACCAAAGCTGCTGATTTCTCAGTCAAAATATATCTATTTTGCCTAAAAGTCATTCCCCTCGTTGTCAGAAAACTTGCGTGTTCTTTCAGTCTCTTACTTTAGCACAATTCGGAATGATTCTGCTGACAAAAAAATTGAGACTTTACTATTTCTCCACTCAATTTTTAGAAAGGTGTTACCCACACACAAGGTAGAGATCTCCACAAATGAGACAGATGTGGACTTTCAGAGGCCAAGATACTGTGTGGTTTATGGGAGAATTTGCGAACCCTGTTGGGAATATGGGAATAGCATCTAGATTTGTCCATTATATTTTCTCTGGTTATAGCAAATACAAAGTTCTTGGTAACATGATGATGTTACTCTCAGGATTACATGCATGTCCTCATGGAAATAGGACAACACCCATGTCCCATTCTCAAACATACACATGCACCCTTCTTCACATTAGATCAAGATTATGTACACCAGATAAGGATGATGACTTACAGGACTAGCAATTTTGAGTAGAAACATCCCCATGTTCATATTCTCTACTTCCAGCTACAGTGAAAGTGAGGCAATATTCAGTTATGTGATGCTTCAATAAGATTAATAAGGAAAATGGAAACAAAAATATGCATAGGGTTGTTTTTAATTATTATGCAATGAATCAAACTTTTAAAAAAATGTATAGCCTTTATAGCTCTACATTACTACAGAGCCAGCAAAAGCATGGTTGAAAGTGCATCTCAAGATTGTGATATGATTCTTTTCCCTGTGGTGCACACTGTGATGAGCTGCCCAGATGTCCCAGTGGAGGAGGACATGGGGCCCCAGTTGCTGGGTGGGCTGTATGGCTATCCTGCAGGGATGCCTCAGGGGGAGAAGGTGGTCTCCTCAAGAGGTGCCCTTTCTCCCCGGGCTCATATCTCACAGCTGATCTCTTAGAGGTGACCTTGGCCTGGCCAGCTCAATCCATTTGGAGACAACTCTGAAGGGCCATTCTATCTCCAGAACTTTCCTTTACCCAGTCCTGACTTCTCTATCATTTTTACAAGTGCTAATACCAAGATGGCCTTAATAAATGCATTGTATGGTAAATGTCATCATAGTGTCTCAATCTAAATTGTGACACAATCTTTTATTAGAAAACTAGGAAGACATTTATTAAAATATAAAAACTTTCATTTATTTCTCAATAAAAGCTGTGTGCTAAATTAACTACAATATAAAGTTCAAGTTATTATTCTGAATTGCCCAATATGGAAATGCCTTACTTAGAGATCCAGAACCAGAGCTTAGAACCTGTTTCACAGGCAAAGACAGGATAAAGATAATTTTCCACAAGCAGACATTTGATAACTCAAAGAAGCCAGTCTCATCCCCTAAAACTTCCACCATCATCCAGAAATAGAGCTGGAATAACACAGAAGACACCCAACATGAAAGGGAAACATTTCTTTCACAAAGAAAGCATTTGAAAAACAATATAATGTGGAAAACAGTAATTTATCTTGAGCAAAATTCTTAGGAAAAAAAGTAATTTATTTGCCAAACTTAGACTAAGACTTACATAAAACAACTATTATAACTCTAATAAATCATTATCATGTGAATTTATTTTACCTCAAACCTTATCTGTGGAACAAAACTAGGTATAATAAATCTTTTAGCTATGATCAGAAGGAAGTCCAACATTTGACAAAAAGCAGAAATGCTGTAACAACGGAACTTGATAAAGCATTGTGTCACAAAAAGGTAAAACACACAGGCTTCTAAGAAAAAATCTGGAAATTTTCCAAATTAAAACAAAAATATCTGTAACCTGTTACATGTTGAATTGTATTTCGCTTTAAAAAGCAATAGGTTTAAGCCTTAACTCCTAACTCCTCAAAATGTGTTTTATTTGGACATGAGATCTTTACAGACATAATGACGTTTAAAAAAGGTCATCAGAGTGGATTCTACTCCTCTATGGCTGGTGTACTTCATAAAGAGCCATTTGGATACAGAAAATGTCATGCACAGGGGGAAGACTGGAGAGACGGAAGGAGCTGCAGTGTGAAGACTAGAGCTAGGCAGCCCCAAGCCCAGGAACACTGCTGCTGCAGTTGCAGAAAACACAGAGAGGAGCTGCCCCCCCAGGCTTCAGAGGGAACACGGCCTTGCTGACACCTGGATCCGTGACTCCCAGCCTTCAGAGTGTGACACAACTTTCCGATGATCTAAGCCACTCTGGGCTTCCTGGCTGGGCCAATCAAGGAGACTAATAATAACCTAGCATTTAAATGACTGATGTGGACATTTTCTCATCTTCTAACCCTTGTACTAAGCTATGGGATTTGATATATTATATATATATATATATATGCATATTATAGTAAGAAGAGGAGGTAAGAATACACAGAAGAACTATACAAAAGAGATCTTAATGAACCAGAAAACCATGATGGTCTGATCACTCACCTAGATCCTGCAGTGAGAAGTCAAGTGGGCCTTAGGAAGCATCACTACAAACAAATTTAGCGGAGGTGATGGAATTCCAGCTGAGCTATTTTAAATCCTAAAAGATGATGCTGTAAAAGTGCTGCACTTAATATGCCAGCAAATTTGGAAAACTCAGCATTGGCCACAGAACTATAAAAGGTCAGTTTTCACTCCAATCGCAAAGAAAGGCAATGCCAAAGAATGTTCAGACTACCACACAATTGCACTTACCTCACACACTAGCAAGGTAATGCTCAAAATTCTCCATGCTACACGTTAACAGTATGTGAACCAGGAACTTTCAGACGTTCAAGCTGGATTTAGAAAAGGCAGAGGAACCAGAGATCAAATTGCCAACATCCGATGGATCATCGAAAAGCAATATGATTCCAGAAAAACATCTACTTCTGCTTCATTGACTATGCTAAAGCCATGGACTGTGTGGATCACAACAAACTGTGGAAAATTATTCAAGAAATGGGAATACCTGACCACCTTACCTGCCTCATGAGAAACCTGTATGCAGGTCAAGAAATAACAATTAGAACCAGACATGGAACAATGGACTGGTTCTGAACTGGGACAGGGTACGTCAAGGCTGTATATTTTCAACCTGTTTATTTAACTTATATACAGAGTACATCATGCGAAATGCCAGACTGGATGAAGCACAACCGAAATCAAGATTTCCAGGAGAAATATCAGTAACCTCAGATATGCAGATGACACCACCCTTATCAGTTCAGTTCAGTTGCTCAGTCGTGTCCTACTCTTTGCAAGACCATGAATTGTAGCATGCCAAGCCTCCCTGTCCATCACCAACTCCCGGAGTTCACTCAGACTCACGTCCATCAAGTCGGTGATGCCATCCAGCCATCTCATCCTCTGTTGTCCCCTTCTTCCCCTGCCTCCAATCCATCCCAGCATCAGAGTCTTTTCCAATGAGTAAACTCTTCACATGAGGTGGCCAAAGTACTGGAGTTTCAGCTTTAGCATCATTCCTTCCAAAGAACACCCAGGGCTGATCTCCTTTAGAATGGACTGGTTGGATCTCCTTGCAGTCCAAGGGACTCTCAAGAGTCTTATCAACACCACAGTGCAAAAGCATCAATTCTTTGGTACTCAGCTTTCTTCACATTCCAACCCTCACATCCATATATGACCACTGGAAAAACCATAGCCTTGATTAGATGGACCTTTGTTGGCAAAGTAATGTCTCTGCTTTTGAATATGCTATCTACGTTGGTCATAACTTTCCTTCAAAGGAGCAAGCGTCTATATTTCATGGCTGCAATCACCATCTGCAGTGATTTTGGAGCCCAGAAAAATAAAGTCTGACACTGTTTCCTCTGTTTCCCCATTATTTGCCATGAAGTGTGATGGGACCAGATGCCATGATCTTCGTTTTCTGAATGTTGAGTTTTATGACAACTTTTTCACTGTCCTCTTTCATCAAGAGGCATTTTAGTTCCTCTTCACTTTGTGCCATAAGGGTGGTGTCATCTGCATATCTGACATTATTGATATTTCTCCCAACAATCTTGATTCCAGCTTGTGCTTCATCCAGCCCAGCGTTTCTCATGATGTACTCTGCATAGAAGTTAAATAAGCAGGGTGACAATATACAGCCTTGACGTACTCCTTTTCCTATTTGGAACCAGTCTGTTGTTCCATGCCCAGTTCTAACTATTGCTTCTGATCTGCATATAGGTTTCTCAAGAGGCAGGTCAGGTGGTCTGGTTTCCCATCTCTTTCAGAATTTTCCACAGTTTCTTGTGATTCACACAGTCAAAGGCTTTGGCATAGCCAATAAAGCAGAACTCTTGCTTTTTCCATGATCCAGCAGATGTTGGCAATTTGATCTCTGGTTCCTCTGCCTTTTCTAAAAACAGCTTGAACATCTGGAAGTTCATGGTTCACATATTGCTAAAGCCTGGCTTGGAGAATTTTGAGCGTTACTTTGCTAGCGTGTGAGATGAGGGCAATTGTGTGGTGGTCTGAACATTCTTTGGCATTTCCTTTCTTTGGGATTGGAAAAAAAAGTGACCTTTTCCAGTCCTGTGGCCACTTGTGAGTCTTCCACCCTTATAGCAGAAAGCAAAGAGGAACTAAAGAGACTCTTGATGAACGTGAAAGAGGAGAGTGAAAAAGCTGGCTTAAAATTCTACAAAGAATGAAGATCATGGTATCTGATCCCATCACTTCAGGGCAAATAGATGGGGAAAGAATGGAAACAGTGGCTGACTTTATTTTCCTGGACTCCAAAATCACTGCAGATGATGACTGCATCCATGAAAGCAAAAGACACTTGCTCCTTGGAAGAAAAACTATGACAAACCTAGACAGTGTATGAAAAAGCAAAGACATTAGTTTGCCAACAAAGGTCCTTATAGTCAAAGCTGTGGTTTTCCCAGTAGTCACGTATGCATGGGAGAGGTGGACCATAAAGAAGGCTAAGTGCCAAAGAATTGATGGTTTTGAACTGCGGTGTTGGAGAAGACTCTTAAGAGTCCCTTGGACTGGAAGGAGATCCAACCAGTCCATCCTAAAGGAAATCAGTCCTAAATATTCATTGGAAGGACTGCTGCTGAAGTTGAAAGTCCAATACTTTGGCCATGTGATGCAAAGAACTGACTCATTGGAAAAGACCTTGATGCTGGGAAAGATTGAAGGCAGGAGGAGAAAGCGATGACAGAGGATAATATGGTTGGATGGCATACGGACTCAATGGACATGAGTTTGAGCAAGCTCCGGGAGACAGTGACGTGTCGACAGGAAAGCCTGGCATGCTGCAGTCCATGGGGTCGCAGAGTCAGATATGACTGACTGGCTGAGTAACAGCAATACATGCTATAGATAGTGAATACATACATTACATATGTGTTATATACACATTATATTTTATATATACATTATTTTTATGTGTTATATATTTAATGCATGTATACATTATATATACCCTATACATACATTGTATATGTTATAGAGAGAACACAGATACTATACGCAGAACTGAACTTTGTGTTCAGGTATATAATTTGATGCAATATACACTCTATATGGACTAGACACATAATTTACGCAAACACATACACGAAAATCTGTTTTGTATATTTTGTTACAAAACTGGTTTCAGAAGCCACAGTTGTGATTTCCCCACTGCCTTATAATATCCTACATGCCTGTTCTTATAATGAGCATAATTTTAGGCTGGAAATTCAACTTATCAACTCTGGGAACTGTAGTCCGCCAGGCTCCTCTGTCCGTGAAATTCTTCAGGCAATACTGGAGTGGAGTGAGTAGCTATTCCCACTCCAGTGGGTCTTCGGACCCACTGACTGAATCTGGGTCTCCTGCACTGCAAGCAGATTCTTTACCATCTAGCTACCAGGTCAGCAACCGCAAATTTCAACCTAGGGCAACGGAGTATTTGTTCCAATTCTGAACAATGACTTCTTTGTTGCTACTATAACTGGGTGATGAAGTTATAGCATAATGTTAATAAAATGCAACTCTTTCACCCAAACTCTATTCTTCTTTTTAGTTAACGTCATCACTTCCTAAGTGAGTGTGTTAACAGACCTGGTGATTAGGTTAAAAGATACTGAGAGAAGAAATTAGAGTGATTTAGCTTTAAAGAATCAAGCTCAGGGAAGTTGCTCACAATGTGTAATACTAATGAGTAAATGGCTGAAGACACGTTTCGGGTTTTGATTAGGTCCTCAGTACAGGGCTGGGATTCACAGACTGTCAGTTATTTCAAGTTTTTCATCTATCCTACAAAGGGTATCCCACCCTGCCTTTACCATCACCTCATAATCGAAAGGAACACAAGGACTCTCAAACATTGTAAGTTCAAGCTAGGAAATAGGAGGCATAGATGTTATCAGCAAAGAGATACTGAGCTATGTGTGAATACATCTTCTGTAAGAAATGTCTCTGGCTGGAAATGCTGAAAGTGCATTAGGGACTGGTTATACCTCTACACAGAAGGCTACCACTTGTCATTCAGAGTAACCACATCATTATAAACAATCAAACCACTGTCTTGCACAGATAGTGGTCCCAGAAAAGTAAAGGAAACAGACCTAGTTCATCAGACTTTGACTTCTATAGTTTGCTCTGTCTAATCATTCACATTTTGGATGTGACAGTAGAACCCAGACAGACATAACTGATGCTTTAAAGATCTCAGGGCATGTACCCAATGTCAGGAAAATACAGTCTTTCATTCAAGGATGATGGGTGTCTTCCCATAAACACAACATGTCAGCACACACAATTCATTTTCATTTTCTTTTAATTCACTTCAGTTCAGTTGCTCAGTCATGCATGTCCGACTCTTTGCGACCCCATGAATTGCAACACACCAGGCCTCCCTGTCCATAATCAACTCCCGGAGTTCACTCAAATTCACGTCCATCGAGTTGGTGATGCCATCCAGCCATCTCATCCTCGGTTGTCCCCTTCTCCTGCCCCCAATCCCTCCCAGCATCAAAGTCTTTTCCAATGAGTCAACTCTTCGCGTGAGGTGGCCAAAGTACTGGAGTTTCAGCTTTAGCATCATTCCTTCCAAAGAACACCAAGGACTGATCTTCTTTAGAATGGACTGGTTGGATCTCCTTTCTTTTAATTAGTACTATATTATTTTACAATTAATATAACTTAAAATATTTTAAATTTCCTGTGTAAACTGATCTTAGAGTCAAGCATACTCACCAGAGCATTGCTGGAAATCTTCCCAATGGCTCCATTATAATTGGATGAAAGTGATTTCACAGTACTCTTAGGACACCTGTAAGTTAATTATATTAATTAGTTTATACTTTCAACCTTGACATTTTACTGGTAGCTCGAATGAACTGCAAAGGCAATACGTTATTTAGTGTGGGTTGTGGGAGAAGAATATGCTGAAGATAAATTTAATCTTTTAACAATTTGCTTAGGAAAGCAAACTGTTAGTGACCTCTGAGGAGGGAAAGTTATGAAGAGAGAGGAGGGGAGAGAGAGGGAGCAAGAAAGGAAGGTGATGGTGAGAGGTGGCTATTAGAATTAGCACATTGAGGGCAGGATGATTTGGGAGAATGGCATTGAAACATGTATACTATCATGTAAGAAATGAATCACCAGTCTATGTTCAATACAGGATATAGGATGCTTGGGGCTGGTGCACGGGGATGATCCAGAGAGATGATATGGGGTGGGAGGTGGGAGGGGGTTCAGGATTGGGAACTCATGTATACCCGTGGCTGATTCATGTCAATGTATGGCAAAACCAATACAGTATTGTAAAGCAAAATAAAGTAAAAATTAAAATTAAAAAAAAATTAAAAGAAAAAAAGAATTAACACATTGAAAGTAAAGAGGAAAAAGTGATGTTTAAATTGGGAAACTCTCAACAGTCAGGACAATGAGCAAGTTCTGTAGGCAAAGCTAACTATCTGGACATTCATTATGTTTCCACATCCATTTTGATGCTTGCAAATCCCTTGAAATTATTAAGGGTATTCAATGCTCTTTGTTGAGTGATGTTCGGCTATTTCCATTTTGAGTGTAAACTGCATGTTATCAGAAATCCTGTACTTATCAGTTCATGAAATAACTTCTGTTATCAAATAATGCTCTCAGCTATAGAAAAGCTTAAAATAAAGCAATTTTTAATGTTCTCTATTAGACTACACCTAGAATAGTCAAAGAAATATTCTAATGCGTAACGACCTTTAAAATGAGTCTTCAATGAACTGACATTTTCTAGATGGACAGAACAGGTAAATAGAGGAAGTACAGTGAGAAATTATCTAGATTGTTGCTAAATGCATACACTATGTCATAGACATAGGATTTCAACTTGAGGTTTTCTGAGTATTGTATATATTATCAACCCAGGTAACCTAATCTTTATTGACCTTAATTTCATCATATAAATAAGGGATGTTAAAGACCAACCTCATTAGATTGTTGGAAGATGTGAGATATGCAGGCAGTCATAGGGCATGCAATGTCTGATATGTGTAAGTACTCAATAAGTGCAGTCATCATTATTTTTATCACCAGCCTCACATCTAAGTGCCATTTAAAGATTGTATTCAATTACTGTGGATTTCCTTTATGTTTCAAGTGAAACAGGAACAATAAGAATAGTAGACGATAAAATAATAGAGCTCTTGAGTGATATAATAAAATCTGGCACATTATGAAATTATTACTTTTATTTTTAGATAATCATTACATATATATAACAATCTTATATAACATCAATCAGTAATATTAGATAATTACTTCAGCCGTTTTCAGTTCTAGTTTACAAAAAGCTAGTCAGATATTAATCCCAGAAAATTGTCAGGACACTTAGCTTAATTTCTTCAGTTCAGAGAATTTCTTATTTTTCTTTATCTCCTCCTTGCTACTTCAACCTAGGCTTGTGTACTGATTGTGTTTGAAGCATCACAACTAAAATCTACTTCTCCAAGTCAAAGCTATCGTTATGTACAGAAGTATAATAGTAATGTACAAACCAGCTTTTCCAATTTTCTCCTGTTATAGTAATGATCCAGATCACTGGATCTGTTTGTTCAGATCCAGGTCCAGTTCATTCTTGACTTGACAGGTTTAGACTTTTCACCTTATTGAGTCAGTGTTATTTGTGCTATATCAATAGAGGGGATAGAGGCAGAGCATGATGGATCAGACTTAATCCTTTCTCTATCTGGCTTCTATGATGACTCAATTACTCTCAACAAATAGCTCTTGGAGACGCAGTACACCAAGTATAAAACTTCCTTAGATTCAAAGAACAAAGCAATTTAATTAGCATTTTCTTTCTGTTCAGATCACTATCCAGAACTGATTTCTTTCTTTCAGTAATAGCATTCAAGATCTCTCAACATTACTGCACAGAAACAAAATTTTTCATGGGATTTTCTTGAGGCCAACACATATACTTTTGACCCTCATCTCGTGCAGAGGGAAAATGATCCATCAAATGATGTTCTGATATCTATTCAATTATAACTGAGATGATTCAAGTAGATTGTAAGTTCTTTAATACAGTCATTATTTCACTATGTATTTACATACTAATCTAATCTATATGAAGATATGATATCATCTTAAAAACACCTATTGAATTGAAAAGTAATATATCATTCATAGTTTCATTTAGAAAAAAAAAGGCAATGAGAATATTCAAGGAAACAGTCTGCTAAGTCGTGGGAAAAAGATTTTAGACAATATCACACTTTACTACGGATTTCAAGGATACAAATATCCATGAGGCAGGAATAAAGCAAGAAATAATGGATCACCAGTATAGCTCCTAAAGTGCTTCTCTGCTGTATCAGGACATAGCCTGGCTAAATCTGACTTAGCAGATGAGTTCTCGAAGGGCTGTAGGTGTCATCACTTACACAAAACAAGTCATTTTGATCATGAAATATTATATTTATTTCTGTGGACATTGTAACAAATCACCACAAACCTAAGGCCTTAAAGCAGCACAAACTTATTATCTTACAGTTCGGCAGACTAGAAATCCAAGGTGAGTATCACTGAGATAAAATCCAGGAAATTGAAGCAGAGAAACATTAATTAGCCTACCTAAATGTGCATAGATTGTACGTGCTAAAAGGAGAAATTCAATCCATAAGTGATGTCAAAGCCCATACCCCTAAGGGTATTGGCTCCTTAACTAGGACTAGAATTCCTACATAATCAGTTTCTACTGGGGTTCCACAAACTCTGGGGAGAAACTAAATCACAGGCTTTGAACACATACCCACATAAGCCCCAGGAATCTCCAAAACCATTCATACCCACCACCTTTCTCTTTCTCACTTAAGGCAAGAACATGATGACAGTACACGTGGTAGGATTGAAGAGGTCCCAATCTAAGGGAAACCCAAGACGTAAACCACATTTTCCGGTGTGCAAAACAGTACAAAGTTAACTTACACTACAAGTGAATCAATCGTTTAAATCTTATGACAGTGATGTGTGGCAGAAACTTATCCACTCAAATCACAGTGGGCAGTTAACCTCTGGGTGGGCTATATGCCAATGTTATCCTTGAAAACTGTCTCTTTTTGGAAGCATGAGTGAGGTGTCTAAGCACAGCTGAACTTAAGCTTCACCTTTCTAAATTAAGTCAGCTAAATGTCAGGTAATAATTTGGGGTATTTTATGAATGTTTATGAAAAACAAGGTTTGTTCCATGTTGTATATTATATCTCCAGTTTTTGAAATTTAGCAAGTTAGATATTTTAATATAAAAGATCACCATTCCTGGTATTTTTAAATATAGGTTGCAAAAACTAATATTTATTATCTGTTATTATGGTATAAAGCTCTAAATGAATAAATCATTAGATACTGAAATTCGAAGTAATATATATCAAATGAACTGTGAAATGCAAAGCTCTGTGTCTTTGATTATAAAACTGAAATATGTATATACATTGTGTATATACCAAGAAAATAATGTCATTATTACATATTTTTCTAATTAAAAATCTAGCAATTGCCTTTTTATTTATCTTCATTGAGATTCCTGGGCTGGAAAGTGCAATAAAACTAAATTAGTTGCAATACACCTTAGCAAGACCTAGTTAGTAACAGGCTTAGAAGGAAACTGTGCTTTTGTTACTGACTTAAAATAAATCTTAAGTTTTTAGTTAAAGCAAATGCATATTTTAACAATAGTGAGGAAGACAGTTATGCTATTTCTTTAAAACAATTCAACCAAATAAAAGTATGCTTACTGTAAAACTCTCCAAATCTGTTTTGATGAAAATATGACATACCTAAAAAAAGGTATGTGGTAGCAAGGAGTTGGACATGACTGAGCAACTGAACGAACTGAATTTAAAAAAAGGTAATCCAGTATATCAAGATAATGTGTACAAAGGTCTTAACTGATACAAAATGTTCCTGATTATGAAAGCAAATCATATTTTTGATAGCATTTGAAAATATAAAAATTATAAATAAGATTATAAAAATCATTTTTGAAAAAATTTCATCTAGCCACAACATTTTTCACTATGCAATTAAAAGTTGACTGTATACATTTATTATAATGGCTTGATCCTCAGTTAAAAATGCCTTAAAAAACCCAGCATTGATGATAATGACAGATCAAGTGAGATCACTGAAAATGTACCTAGTACTTCTAAAATATTTCATAAATACAACACAAAAGAATAACAAAACAGACAGCAAATTACCTTAAAATTAGAAATAACTTAAAGTAAGAATAAGCATATACAGTGAAGATTATTTGCACAGCTAGACACCTGTTTGAAAATCCAGGCGGTTAAGGAGCTAAACAAACATTTAATACATTATCAGATAAAAAGTTATTTCTAGAATGTATGGGAAAGTGAATATGTTGCCAAATAATTTACAAGTTGAATGCAATCTTCTTAATTTCAGAGTAAAAGTAATTCTTGATTATGTGATTTGCCAAAATTAGCATCAGAATTATGTTGAGGCCAGGTGTCAGTAAACAAAAGTGAGTGACTTTATATTTAGTGACTCCAGATCCTTGTCACTTTCTACCTTGATATTTTCTCAGTTCCTCAGTGACCAGTGGCAAGGTTCACCAGCATAATTTGGTGTGGCCGTAGGACAGTTTATAGCCAGTGTCCACTCAAACGAGTCAGTGCCCATGATAAACTGCATATTAAATATTATATCATCCTGACATCTACATGAAAGATAAGGTCAATCTGTTATCTCTCCCATGATGTTCCCATTTTAATACTGATTATACCTAGTTTGGGATGCAGATAGTGACTGCAACTATGAAATTAAAACATACTTGCTCCTTGGAAGAAAAGTTATGACCAACCTAGATAGCTTATTAAAAGGCAGAGCATTACTTTGCCAACAAAGGTCCATCTAGTCAAAGGTATGGTTTTTCCAGTAGTCACATATGGATGTGAGAGTTGGACTATAAAGAAAGCTGAGTGCCAAAGAACTGATGCTTTTGAGAATCCTTTGGACTGCAAGAAGATCAACCAGTTCATCCTAAAGGTAATCAGTCCTGAATATTCATTGCAAGGAATGATGCTGAAGCAAAACTCCAATACTTTGGCCACCTGATATGAAGAACTGATTCATTGGAAAAGACCCTGATGCTGGGAAAGACTGAAGGCAGGAGGAGAAGGGGACAACAGAGGATGAAACGGTTGGTTGGTATCACTAACTCAATGGACATGAGTCTGAGTAAACTCTAGGAGTTGGTGATGAATAGGGAGGGAGGCCTCGCGTGCTGCAGTCCATGGGGTCACAAAGAGTCGGACACGACTGAGCGACTGAACTGAACTGAAGCCTAGTTTAAGCCAAAGGGAGCCTCAGTCTCGCCACTCCTTATTTCCAAAGAGACTCCCACCTGACTCTGGCTGGCTCTTGGCTTATCCCCATGGTCTCTGTTCACCCCACCCTGGAAAGAAAGCACTGACTTCTCTAATTGGTGTCTTTAGGACGAAGAATCACATGTGCTCCCTCAACCTTTCCTCTTTGCCATTTTAAGGAACTAGTCTGTTTGGTTCACTAGTCTCAGCCTCCATGCTCAGAAATTTGCCTGGGTTATGGGGTGGGCTCAAAAGTATTTGTAAAATGAACAACAACAAATAAACTGTGTGTATTTCACATCACGGGTCAAAAATTAGCATGTTTCTATGGTCAAAGACCTACACCTGCATTCTACACAGTTTGTCATTACTCTAGCACTTAATTGTATGTCTATCTCTCTACACTTTTGATCTAACTCTAATAGGCACAGATTTCAGACAGGTATAATGACTAGTATTTGTTGGGTGTACTGAAGCCATGAAACAGGAGTGAGAAGAATATATAATGAGACAGAGTTAGGTCGATATACTAACTTCCTGTTTTTAATGAAGGCTATTCAGAGACAGCATGCATTGTCTTTAGTGTGCCCAATCTCAATGAGAAAATCTGGCAGAAACCAGATTCTTAAGAGGATATTGTAGGAATGATCCCAGCCCCAGAGATAGAATTGGTCTCGATGTAACAGTCAGCGTCTAGTCAAGAAAGCAGTAACTACTCCAGATATTTCAAGCAGAGAGAGGTTTAATGGAAGGTTTGCTAACAAAAATGTCATAAGAGTTGTTGTTCAGTCACTCAGTAATGTCTCTTTGTGACCCCATGGACTGTAGCACTCCAGGCCTCCCTGTCCATCACCATTTCCCAGAGCTTGCTCAAACTCATGTCCATCGAGTTAGTGTACCATCCAACCATCTCATCTTCTGTCCCCTTCTCCTCCTGCCTTCGATCTTTCCCAGCATCTGGGTCTTTTCTAATGAGTTGGTTCTATGTATCAGGTAGACAATGTATTGCAGCTTCAGCTTCAGCATCAGTCTTTCCAATGAATATTGAGGATCAGTTTCCTCTAGGATTGACTCGTTTGATCTCCTTGCATTTCAAGGGACTCCCAAGAGTCTTCTGCAACACCACAGTTCAAAAGCATCAATTCTTTGGCGCTAAACCTTCTTTATGGCCCAACTCTCACATCCATACATGACCACTGGAAAAACCATAGCTTTGACTATACGGACCTTTATCAGCAAAGTAATCCCTCTGCTTTTTAATATGCTGTCTAGGTTTCTCATAGCTTTTATTCCAAGGAGCAAACAACTTTTAATTCATGGCTGTAGTCACCATCTGCAGTGATTTTGAAGCCCAACAAAATAAAGTCTGTCAGTGTTTCCATTGTTTCCCCATCTATTTGTCATGAAGTGATAGAACCAGATGCCAGGATCTTAGTTTTGTGAATGCTGAATTTTAAGCCAGCTTTTTCACTCTCTTTCACTTTCTTCAAGAGGCTCTATAGTTCCTCTTTGCTTTCTGCCATAAGGATGGTGTCATCTGCATATCTGAGGTTGTTGATATTTCCTGGGCAATCCTGATTCCAGCTTGGGCTTCATCTAGCCTGGCATTTTGTATGATGTACTATGCTGTCGTAAGGGTAAAAGAAGCAAAACTAAAAAGGGGACAATACTGGAGGAGTGTGAGAAGGGGATATCAGAGCTCTCTTTCTAACCCCGGGCTGAACTCACAATCCAGCCCTTCAGCTGACATAGAGATGTCAAGGCTGTAGTTTCTTTGACTATAGCAAAGGAACTGAGGGACTACTGGTTTCTACTGACAGTGCTGAAACCCCCATTGACATACTCAAGACCTTGTCACTTAAAAGTCACTTCTACAGCTCAGAGTCACCTTCCTGTGCTGCCACTGCTGCCACCAGAGACACCACAGCAATGGAAATTAAAGACTGTTTCTTTCTTCTTTCCTCTTGCAGTCTCCTGTTAGTGCTTCCCATTGGCCAAATCTTTGTGGAACTACTTGTGAGCAAGGGAGTAAAAGAAGATGACTTTGCTCACTTCCAGCTGCCATACAAAGGAGAACAATGGAAGGCTGGAATGAAGCTGAGAGCCAGAAGACCAGTAACTGGAACATCAGAGAATGTATTTTTAACAAGTTTTTTAGAGATCTAATAGAAATTTGTTACAAGATAAAAACTGCTCACTGTTACTTCTGTAGAAATGACTGTATCAGGCAACTAGAGAAAGTTAAAAGAAGTAAATCCTCCAGTTATCCAAAATATCAAAAATACTAATACTGAACTACAGCTGCTAAAGTATACATAATCAATGGTTTACATTCCTCATGGAGAGAACTAATTAGAGAATTAAACTATGCTAAACCTACCAACTACATTTACCCCATAATATATAACAACAAAAAAGATTGGTGTGGGCAACTCTGGAAAGCTTTCAAAAGGAGATTAAACCTAACATGTACTTTTAGGTGAGTTAGTGCTTTGTTATTCTGCGGTTAATAAAAGATAACCTAAGCTAAGGAACAGAAGCTATATTGAAGTAATGTATAGATGGTGAATATGGAAAAGTAAAGTGGAAAAATCAACTCACCAAAGTGTTTGAATATTAGAGTTGGGTTAGATTATAGGGGACCTAAAATTATACTCAACTTTGCAGAAAACTACATAGCAGTAAGAAACGTGGTAAAAATAGGTACTTCTGAAGCTTTCTTTGTTGGAAAGATTTTATTCCACAGTCTGCCAACTGAGAAAAATTGAAATTTTATTCTCCATTTTAATCTAGAAGGAATGATAAGCCTAAAATATACTGGGTAATTTTCTCTGGGGAGTCTTCTAAATCATTTTAAGGTGTCATTCTGTAGGGTATTTGTAGCAACATTCAACACTGTTGACTTTTTCTGATTTCCTTATCACTTCCATTCATATAATCCTATAGGAAAAGGAGTACGTCAAGGCTGTATATTGTCACCCTGCTTATTTAACTTATATGCAGAGTACATCATGAGAAACGCTGGACTGGAAGAAACACAAGCTGGAATCAAGATTGCCGGGAAAGTATCAATAACCTCAGATATGCAGATGACACCACCCTTCTGGCAGAAAGTGAAGAGGAACTACAAAGCCTCTTGTTGAAAGTGAAAGAGGAGAGTGGAAAAGTTGGCTTAAAGCTCAACATTCAGAAAACAAAGATCATGGCATCTGGCCCCATCACTTCATGGGAAATAGATGGGCAAACAGTAGAAACAGTGTCAGACTTTATTTTCTTGGGCTGCAAAATCACTGCAGATGGTGACTGCAGCCATGAAATTAAAAGACGCTTACTCCTTGGAAGAAAAGTTATGACCAACCTAGATAGCATATTCAAAAGCAGAGACATTACTTTGCTGACTAAGGTCCGTCTAGTCAAGGCTATGGTTTTTCCAGTGGTCATGTATGGTTGTGAGAGTTGGGACTGTGAAGAAGGCTGAGCGCCGAAGAATTGATGCTTTTGAACTGTGGTGTTGGAGAAGACTCTTGAGAGTCCCTTGGACTGCAAGGAGATCCAACCAGTCCATTCTGAAGGAGATCAACCCTGGGATTTCTTTGGAAGGAATGATGCTAAAACTGAAGCTCCAGTACTTTGGCCACCTTATGCGAAGAGTTGACTCATTGGAAAAGACCCTGATGCTGGGAGGGATTGGGGGCAGGAGGAGAAGGGGACGACCAAGGATGAGATGGCTGGATGGCATCACGGACTCAATGGACGTGAGTCTGAGTGAACTCCAGGAGTTGGTGATGGGCAGGGAGGCCTGGCGTGCTGCGATTCATGGGGTCTCAAAGAGTCGGACACGACTGAGCGACTGAACTGAACTGAACGCTAATATTTGTATTTTTTCCCATAGATTCATTTGTCAGAGATTTCACTATATGATTTTGGAGATTACATAAAACCTTCCATGACTCCCTCCTACTATTTGGAAAAGTCCCATAAAAGACAACACACTAGGAACTAGGGTCAAATGGCTCACTGATCTAAATAAGTCTGATTTCCAAATATTCATGAAAATGTTTTCTAGACAAGCTTTTGCTCTGGCTATTCTTATAAAATCATCATGCTTATAGTTTCACTTGTCCCAGAAGCAAAGGATTCACATTCATGAAACTGGAGTGTTCTTCATTCTTAATGATCATAGAGCTATTTTGAATTATATCATTGATACTATTATTTTATCATTAACTGAATGCTTCAGTATAGTTAAATCATTGACCCACTGTGTGAATTCAGAATATATAAAACTCATGATCACAACAACAAAATATGGTTAGCAATAAATAAAAATAATAGATAATGATGTGAGCAGAAGTTACATAAACAGATTGATGTAGAGTCATGCCATGTAGACAATCCTTGAAATATAGTTATTATTCAGAACATGAAGACATTTCTGTACTATGTATTTGTATTGTGCATTATGCTATATTATACATTATTATTGGTACATTTCAAATTTATGAAATGTATGTGTGCAAACATTTCATTTTATTTTCCTAAATCACCCAAACTCTTATGAACTGCCTAAAGACCATCAGGGGCCACCAGTGTTTCATGGATTGTTCTTTGAGAAACTTTGCTCTAGGGGTTCATTGTAGATACTTTAGGGAATGCAACAAAAGGCAGGAGGAAATAGTGACTAGTAGAACAGAAGATACCTCATTTCAACAAGAGGATTCAGGTTTTATCTAATTTACATATTGAGTTTATAAAGAAAATTTTTACTTGAGGAATACTTCTACATTAAGGAATGTTTTTGTGTTTTAGAAGTACGATCATTAATTTATCTAGAGTTTAAATATGAAAAAAAATTAAAGATAAATTATTTGAGTGATGTCATACTATTAGCCAGTGGCATAGTTAGAATAAGAATCTAAGGTCACCTCACTCAGCTAGTCTTTTCACTTATCACTTTCTCTACTTTAGAACAGAGGAAGGAAAGATGGGATAGGATTCTTCTAGAGCAAAAAGTTATGTTCTATAGAAAGAAGTTCTAAAGGATACAACAAAAGTAAGTAACATGTATTATACCCAGTAAAACTTTTGTTATGAGCAAGATAAAGGGACTAATTTTATGCTACTTCATACTCTGAGAATATAAAAATTAAGAAAGTTATATTATATATTAAGAAAGTCATGTTATATTGTTTCAGGAGTTAAAATATAATCTATTTAAGGGAGTGTCAAAAGGATTAGCAGATTTTGTTACAGAAAATTGATTATTCAGTAAATTCAATGAGAAGTTCTAAAGGATACAACAAAAGTAAGTAACATGTATTATACCCAGTAAAACTTTTGTTATGAGCAAGATAAAGGGACTAATTTTATGCTACTTCATACTCTGAGAATATAAAAATTAAGAAAGTTATATTATATATTAAGAAAGTCATGTTATATTGTTTCAGGAGTTAAAATATAATCTATTTAAGGGAGTGTCAAAAGGATTAGCAGATTTTGTTACAGAAAATTGATTATTCAGTAAATTCAATGGATCATCTAAAGTCTTTGCTCTGATTGAAGTTATTTCTGCATAAGACATAGAATTCACTTGTTAAGTTCCAGTCTCTGAACTTACCCTTTTCCAGCAAGAACTACACTAAAAAACAAGCATCAACTGCTGACCTTTTAAATTCATCACTCTTTGAAATTCCAATCACAGAAAAATACTTAGGAAAATGTGGTTCTTTCATCTCTGTGTGGTAGTGGACACACAGATCTTCCTACAGAAACTGGCAACCCCCAGTTCCTTTCCTCACTTATGAAAAATGCTTTGAAAAATCCATTTCCAGCCAAAGTTCTCAGCCTTCTATTTCCTTCTTTACTTAAAATGAGGAAATGATTTGCAGAAAGGGGAAAAAAAAGAAACAATAAAAGGATTCATTTNGCCACCTTATGCGAAGAGTTGACTCATTGGAAAAGACCCTGATGCTGGGAGGGATTGAGGGCAGGAGGAGAAGGGGACGACTGAGGATGAGATGGCTGGATGGCATCACGGACTCAATGGACGTGAGTCTGAGTGAACTCCGGGAGTTGGTGATGGACAGGGAGGCCTGGCATACTGCGATTCATGGGGTCGCAAAGAGTCGGACACGACTGAGCGACTGAACTGAAATAACTGATAAATATTTGTATACTAGTAATATCAGTAGTATAAATAGGAGGCTCTTAAGAGTCAAAACAGCACAGTGGTTAAAAGAATAGATATGGAAGCCAAATTGAATAAGTTCAAAACACAGCTCCATACTTATCATGTGTGGGTTCTTGGATATATTATTTAAACTTCTCTTTGCTTCATCTGTCAAATGGAATGATGCAGAATTTACCTTTCTAGATTGTCATCAGGCTTAAATGCATTCAAAATATATTAAACACTGAAAACAGGGTATAGCACATGCAACAATTTATACATTAATTTTATTTTTTCCACTCTCCCCAGCATATGGTTTATAAACCGATCATCATCTCCAGAGGTGCCTTCATCTCCTGTGGCAGTTCATTTCATTTTGGACCACTGAAATTGTACAATCTTTTTCATATATTTATTCACATTGGAGCCCTTGTGATTTCTAGCCATTGTTCCTATTTCTGCCTTTGAAGCCACCTAGAATGAATGTGCTATATTCTCTCTTGCATATATCTCTCTTTCATAGACTAGGAGAGAAATACCAGCTTCCTCCTTCCAAATTCTTTTATTTCACACAACTCTTAATACCACATTTCCTTTCATTATTACTCATAAATTTCTTAGACACTCATGAAAGTAGTTTCCATTTGCCAATATCATTATCATATATTCAGGTAACAATCGCATTTTCATCGCTAAAGAAGTGCCCACTGGGGAACTCAAATGGACAGTGAGGCAGATATAATTGAATAAGAGGGCCTTCCACCACCCATTAGTCATCAGCTTAACTAATATGCATGTCTATGAAACTGGACCCATCGCCATCAAATAATTTCTTTAGAGGCAATTCTGAAAAGGCTCTCCTTTACCGGGACTAGTAAACTAATAGAGATAATTCCAGAAGAAAGGGAGAAAGATAGGATATCAGCCCCACTCCGTCTCACCCACTGCTACCGGCTCTTAATTCGTGTTCAGCAACATTTAACCTATAAAGATTAAAAACTTCTCTTGCTATGAAATGATCAATATTCACAGAGGTTAAGCACTGCAGAGTAACCATACATTAAAAATTATAATATGTATTAATTTAGCATAATGCTTTGAAAGGGTCAAATATTTTTAATGTTCTTTACATAGTCCCTCTTAGCATGCTAACCAATTATTTATAACATTATTAAAACTTAAAATCAACCAACTTTTTTTTGACCTTGTAATTTATATTAAGAAGTTTCTTTCTCTCTCTCTTTTTTTTTAATCTAGACTGTAACTTAACATTCCCAGGACTGAAATATCTGTTCTGAAGCAAATATTATAAAAATGCAATTATGAAATTTTTGAAAGATATTTTCCAATATTATGTCACTATGATTTATAAAATTATATATTACCTCAAGAGAATTCAGAGAAAATCATCCTGTTAGTAAAACCAGTCTTTACTCTGATGATATTGTTGGAGGAGTGTGTAATTTCCTTGGTCTGTCTGGTCACAACAAAAATTTGAAGCGATGGATGCACCAGTGTTACAGCCCTGTGTAATTTCCTCAGATGGACCAGTGTTACAGCTCTGAGTTACAGCTCAGCTTTATTTAGAAAGCAAAGGAAAATACATCCTCGAGGTGTGAGGGCAGGCTGACCGAAAAGATGCGCAGAGAAGAGAAGCCCTCCCAGGGCTCAGTTGGGCTCCTCTTTTATATGTTTTTTCTCCTCCCCTTGAGCCTGCCCTATGTAAATTGGGCTAGCCAGGAGGGCTGTTTGTTCTATCTGAGGTTCTCACTCCAGTCTTAGACCTTCCTTTATTCTATTTTCACAGGCTTTTCCCTTCTTTGTCTTTTAGCCACCACCATTTTGGACTCCTTTTTCCTATTCTAACTACCTACGAGTCCCTCCTCAAGATATGGGAGGCCCAATTCTTTGGAAATATGTGTGTTGAGGTCTCTCTGGCTATTTCCTGCTGAGCTGGGTTGGCAAGGGGCATTGGGCCTCCCCCTCTTGCTAGTCTCAAGCCTCAGAGTCCTTAGAGCAGTGTCCATCTAAGCGTGAATGATATTTTCCGTGGTCGGCTGTAGTTTTATATATCCTTGTTGAACTGGCACTGCATGTTGTATAGCCTGTTGACCTGGGCAGAGACAAAATGGGTTAGACAACTGATTATACTTGGAGCAATCTTAAGCAGCATCAATATGGTGATAACAAGAATTAGTAAAGGCATTCAGCTCAGTTCAGTCGCTCAGTCGTGTCCGACTCTTTGTGACCCCATGAATCGCAGCACGCCAGGCCTCCCTGTCCATCACCATCTCCTGGAGTTCACTCAGACTCACGTCCATTGAGTCCGTGATGCAATGCAGCCATCTCATCCTCTGTCATCCCCTTCTCCTCCTGCCCCCAATCCCTCCCAGCATCAGAGTCTTTTCCAATGAGTCAACTCTTCGCATGAGGTGGCCAAAGTACTGGAGCTTCAGCTTCAGCATCATTCCTTCCAAAGAAATCCCAGGGCTGATCTCCTTCAGAATGGACTGGTTGGATCTCCTTGCAGTCCAAGGGACTCTCAAGAGTCTTCTCCAACACCACAGTTCAAAAGCATCAATTCTTTGGCACTCAGGTTTCTTCACAGTCCCAACACTCACATCCATACATGACCACTGGAAAAACCATAGCCTTGACTAGATGGACCTTAGTCAGCAAAGTAATGGTCTCTGCTTTTGAATATGCTATCTAGGTTGGTCATAACTTTTCTTCCAAGGAGTAAGCGTCTTTTAATTTCATGGCTGCAGTCACCATCTGCAGTGATTTGGGAGCCCCCCAAATAAAGTCTGACACTGTTTCCACTGTTTGCCCATCTATTTCCCATGAAGTGATGGGGCCAGATGGCATAATCTTCGTTTTCTGAATGTTGAGCTTTAAGCCAACTTTTCCACTCTCCTCTTTCACTTTCATCAAGAGGCTTTGTAGTTCCTCTTCACTTTCTGCCAGAAGGGTGGTGTCATCTGCATATCTGAGGTTATTGATATTTTCCCGGCAATCTTGATTCCAGCTTGTGTTTCTTCCAGTCCAGCGTTTCTCATGATGTACTCTGCATATAAGTTAAATAAGCAGGGTGACAATATATAGCCTTGACGTACTCCTATCACCAGGAGAAGGATCCCCCAAAGAGAGATTGTAGCCACCCCCAAGAACTCTCTAGCTTGTTCTTTGAGGTCCTGTAGGATCTATAATGTTTTTCTTTAGGACTGTGAGACTTTCTTTATCTTAGCTGGAGGTATTTACCCAGACACAACACATCTCATTCAAGATGGCTCAAGTCTCTCCTTGTTCACGAATCAGGAGATCTATCTCCTCTGTATTTTGGAGTACAACCCCTGCCAAGCTATGCTGGCTCTTTAGAGCCATCCTGAGAAATCTTATCCCCAGAAATTTGATTTTGGTGATGTTCATTAGAATGGCACTCATTTGTAGTCCTGATCTCCCAGGGGCTCACAGGTGTATTGAGTGTCCTCTTTTGTTTTCTTCCACAGCTTGACTAGTAAGTAGCAATCCAGGAGTCATGTCCAGGTACCTTGACTGCTGTGGGAGTAGAAAGTATTGCAGGGTAGGGGCCCCTCCATGTGGGCTGAGTTGAACTTTTGGGGACCCATCCTTCCAGACTTTAATTAGGACTTGAGTGCCTGGAGCATATAGTGGTAGATCTTTAGAATCTTTGGGGTCCTGGTTGACACCCCACAAGCATATATCTTATTGGAATTGCTCAAAGGCCATGGTATAAGACCAGAGGGTTTGAGCCTCTGGATTTAAGAAGGCCTCCCAGATAGCATCTCATAAGGACGAAGCCAACCTTTCCCTTAGAGGCAATGTAGGTGCAGAGGAGAACTATTGGTAAAGCCTCTTCCATCCCAGGGAGGTCTCCTGGGTTATCTTTTTATTGCTGATTTTAAGAATTGATTGACTTTCTACTTTTCCTGAAGACTGAGGCCTCCAGTCTCAGTCCCCAATGGAGATAGTAAGAATGCCCAATGCTTTAAGAGATCCCTTGGGTGAACTTAGAAGTAAATGATGTCCCATTTTCACTTTGTAATGACCTGGGCAGACCAAATCTCAGAATGATTTCATGCAGCGGTTGGTTTTGTGTGTGTGTGTGTGTGTGTTTTTAACCACCTCCTCAGCTTTCTCACTCCTGGTGGGAAAGCCTTCAATCCATCCTGTGAATGTATCTATCATGACTAGTAGGTATTTATACCCTTGAAAAGCTGACATCTGGGTGAAATCCTTCTGCTAGTCCTCTCCTGGGTAGATCCCACACCATTGGATGAACTGAAAAAGCTGGGGTCTTCGAGCTCCTTGGTGGTTATTTAACTGGCAAGTGGGAGAAGAGGAGACCACTTGCCTTATAGTTGTTTGGAGACCTGCTCCTCTGAAGGACCTTACTAGTCATCTTTGGAGGGCCTTCTCCCCTAAGTGATCAGTGGCATGTAAGGAATTAACCAATTTCCACTGGAGGTTCCCAGACAGAAAAAGGAGTCCTTCCTTTAAAACCCTCACCCTTAGCTTTAAGGGTCTCATCTTTAGTATATGAAGGAGTTTCTGGCAAATTGGTCTGTGGAACTAAGGTGGCAACCCCTATTAGGTCATTGTTCTGTGATGCTGCTCCCTTAGCTGCCTGATTAGCTGCTAGGTTCCCTCATTCTACTTCTGTTCTCCTTTTTTGGTTTCCTTTACAATGGAAGACTGAAATCTCAGCAGGTGGATGGACTGCCTCCAAGAGCCTAAGGATTTGATCACCATATTTGATTGGGGACCCTCAGGTGGTCTAGTGGCCTCTTTCTTTCCAAATAGCAGCATGTGCATGTAGCAGAGAAAGGCATACTTGGGATCAGTGTAAATGGCTACTCTTTTTCCTTTTCCCAGCTCTAAAACTTGAGTCAGGGCTATGAGCTCAGCTAATTGGGCTGAAGTACCTGGTGGCAAAGGTTTAGCCTCTATGGTCTCAAAACTGAAGACTACTGCATATCCGGCTCTTCTTTTTCCATCCAAGACAAAGCTGCTTCCATCAGTGTACCAGATTTCCTCAGGATTGGTCAGAGGATCTTCTGACAATCCTTCTTGGAGTTTTGTCCAGTGGTCCAAAATTTCTACGCAAGAATGAAAGGGGAGAGAGCCCTCAGGAGTAGGCGGGGGGTGGCTGGGTTAAGAACCTCACAAGGGGGTATAGTCAGGCCTGGATTTTCCATCAGCACTACTTGATATATGAGGATTCTTTGATTAGACATCCATAAATGGCCTCTCCCATTCAGGAGTTGTTTCATTCAGTGAAAACTGAAAAATAGTTAAATTTGCCCCCAAAAGAGAGTTGTAAAGCATCTTCTCTCAGGAATGCAATAGCAGCAAGATTTCGAAGGCAGGGAAAGATCTCTTCCCAATAAGGAAATAGGACACTCAGGGACCCCCCAGAAACTGGTGGGAAATATTTGTCCATCTCAGCAACAAAGTGCTCAGGTGAATATTTTTTTAATTGTTTTTTCCTGTAGCATCTAAAATAGTACAGGTTTAGGAGGAGAAGGCTCCAGATTAAGGAGGTCAGGTCAGAGTAGGTAACCCTTGTGTCAACCAAGAAATTCTCGGACCTACCTGCCACATCCAGTTGCACCCTTGGCTCCAGCCCCATGATGGGTATCTGTGATAGGCAGGCTGGCTGGAGTGGGCCACTTCAGTCCTGTTGAACCATCCTGAGGGAAGGCTTGACGCTTGACCTTGAGGCTCTTGAGTCCCGAGGGCAGAGAGCTGCTTAATGTCCCAATTGATGGCATTTGTAGCAAGCCCTTTTAGGAAAATTGTCACAGTTTGCACAGTCTTTGGCCCAATGCCCTGCCTGTCTACGCTTAGGCATTTGTCTCATGCCTTGTCCTTTAAGGACTCGGGGTTTGCCAGAGGGCTTCCCTGGAGGGCAGCCAGCATCTGGGCATGCCTTATCACTTTCTTTTTCTCCATTTCCTGGGCCATGGCCGCCCTCTCCTGTTCTGCTATAAAAGGTATCGGTGGCTGTCTGGACCATCTCATCTATAGAGCAACAGGGTCCTGCTGTTGTAACTGTTGTAACTTTATCCTGATGTCTGACGCACACTGGGACAGGAATTTTCCTTTAAAATCACCTGTCCCTCATAAAAATCTAAGTCCAGACTGGTAAACATTTGGAGGGCCTCTTTTAGCCTTTCCAGAAAGGCAACGGGATTCTCGTGGTGCTCCTGAGTTACTGCTGAGACTGGGCACGGCACCACACTAATAGGCTTCCTTCTACTTCCGCGGGTGGACTTCCTCAGGGGTGTGTCTTTCTGAAGCTTATCGTATCTGGTACTGCTGCAACCTGAGAGCCACGTGTCCCTGGGTCAGGGTGCAGATCCTCAGGCAGGCTGAGGAGTGACAGCCCACTGGAGATCAAAGCCCCGGGCAGGGCAAGGAAGGCTGGCCTCCCAAGAATTGGGTCCCCAGGCAGGTTGAGGCATGTCTACCTCCTGGACCCCTGGAC
Source organism: Aepyceros melampus (assembly GCA_006408695.1). NCBI lineage: Eukaryota > Metazoa > Chordata > Mammalia > Artiodactyla > Bovidae > Aepyceros > Aepyceros melampus. Next base: position 59,036 of record SJXQ01010360.1, read on the forward strand.
TGGAGTTGGGCATCCCCCAGGTCTCCAGTGTGACCAGGGCTAGGTAGGATTAAGGGGTTGTAACTCATTGCTGGTTTGTCTACCACAGATGGGAAGAGATACCACAACCTAAAGCAGTCCAAGCCTGCGCTCTGAGCCTGGGAACCTGGTGAAACAGCCATAAGCCTCATCCTCTTATTGCTCTGACGGAATGTAAGTCACTGATTTCTTCCCCTAGTCCCCAATAAGCGCAGTTCAGGGTGTTTCAATGGTAAACATTTCATTGTCATAGACCCACTTTAGGTAATAACAGAAGTAATGACAAAGGAGTGGGTTATCTGGTCCTGTTAGGGGTGTTAGGAGTATTTTAATAATAATAAGCAGGGTGGGAGTGATGTGCCTACAAGGGGCAGGGTTCTGACTGTAGGAGTTTGTAAGTGGCTTAAGAACAAATTGATAAGAGGCAACAAACCAGGTGTTCCAAAAAAGTAGAGTAGAGATTTGATCCAGGTGTATGTTTGTAACTTTAGGAGAAGGGTGATAAAGGTTTGGGCTCAAATGGCCTGAAGGGCTAACTCCCAAAGTGGCAAACATTATCCCTGGAAGCCCAATTGCCCTTGAAGGGATGCCACGAACAGATGGACTTCTAGCAGGCATTGTGTGACTGTCACCACCTTAGTGTATTTGTGAGAGATTTTGTTGTTGCACATGTTGCAGGAAACATGGAAGATGAAGGCCTGAATACTTAGAGGGATTGGATATTATACAGTATTTCCCTCCCAAGGGCCAGCTATTTTCTGGTTGTCCCTCAAGAATATTTTAGAGGCAACATTGTGGGTCCCAACTGGGCTCAGGAAAAGAGCAAGGAACAGGAAGGAAGTGGGCAGGGCCAACTTTTGAAAGAATGACATAGCCCAAGGGTATATTTAAACCAATTAAAATCAAATTGGTCCAAGATGACAAGTCAAATTCAATTAAATCTTGATCCTCAATCTGCAAGCTAAATGACACACCCAGAGGCACCAGATCAGTTCTAGTTCAGTTCAGTTCAGTCACGCAGTCGTGTCCGACTCTTTGCGACCCCATGAATCGCAGTACGCCAGGCCTCCCTGTCCATCACCAACTCCCGGAGTTCACTCAGACTCACGTCCATTGAGTCTGTGATGCCATCCAGCCATCTCATCCTCGGTCGTCCCTTTCTCCTCCTGCCCCCAATCCCTCCCAGCATCAGGGTCTTTTCCAATGAGTCAACTCTTCGCATAAGGTGCCCAAAGTACTGGAGCTTCAGCTTTAGCATCATTCCTTCCAAAGAAATCCCAGGGTTGATCTCCTTCAGAATGGACTGGTTGGATCTCCTTGCAGTCCAAGGGACTCTCAAGAGTCTTCTCCAACACCACAGTTCAAAAGCATCAATTCTTCTGCGCTCAGCCTTCTTCACAGTCCAACTCTCACATCCATACATGACCACAGGAAAAACCATAGCCTTGACTAGACGGACCTTAGTCGGCAAAGTAATGTCTCTGCTTTTGAATATACTATCTAGGTTGGTCATAACTTTTCTTCCAAGGAGTAAGCGCCTTTTAATTTCATGGCTGCAGTCACCATCTGCAGTGATTTTGGAGCCCAAAAAAACAAAGTCTGACACTGTTTCTACTGTTTCCCCATCTATTTCCCATGAAGTGATGGGGCCAGATGCCATGATCTTCGTTTTCTGAATGTTGAGCTTTAAGCCAACTTTTCCACTCTCCTCTTTCACTTTCAACAAGAGGCTTTTTAGCTCCTCCTCACTTTCTGCCATAAGGGTGGTGTCATCTGCATATCTGAGATTATTGATATTTCTCCCAGCAATCTTGATTCCAGCTTGTGTTTCTTCCAGTCCAGCATTTCTCATGATGTACTCTGCATATAAGTTAAATAAGCAGGGTGACAATATACAGCCTTGACGTACTCCTTTTCCTATTTGGAACCAGTCTGTTGTTCCATGTCCAGTTCTAACTGTTGCTTCCTGACCTGCATACAGATTTCTCAAGAGGCAGGTCAGGTGGTCTGGTATTCCCATCTCTTTCAGAATTTTCCACAGTTTCTTGTGATCCACACAGTCAAAGGCTTTGGCATAGTCAATAAAGCAGAAATAGATGTTTTTCTGGAACTCTCTTGCTTTTTCCATGATCCAGCGGATGTTGGCAATTTGATCTCTGGTTCCTCTGCCTTTTCTAAAACCAGCTTGAACATCAGGGAGTTCACGGTTCACATATTGCTGAAGTCTGGCTTGGAGAATTTTGAGCATTACTTTACTAGCATGTGAGATGAGTGCAATTGTTCGGTAGTTGGAGCATTCTTTGGCATTGCCTTTCTTTGGAATTGGGATGAAAACTGACCTTTTCCAGTCCTGTGGCCACTGCTGAGTTTTCCAGTTCTAAGTCACTGTCAAAAGACTGAGGAGTGGGTGGTTCCCTAATTGTTGGGTTGACCCTTCCACTCATTAGCATATGAAATCAACTAACCACACCACATTCCATGGCCACCATGCTCACCCTGTGGAGGTGCTTCTCTCTGAATCTGAACAAATCCACCTCTTACCTGTCTTTCTGTCTCTCACTGAATTTTTTTTCAATGAGACATCAAGAGCCTGAGTTTCTTTAGGTCCTGAAGCCAGGCACCACGGGTTTTGGCCAGGCTCAAGTTCCAGGAGAGAGTTACTGAAGGACAGGAGGAAAAAGCAGTGGGAGAAACATGCCAAGGAATCTCCTTCATAACCTGCTGGAAAATCAGCTAAACACCTGACCTGTACTCAGTTTTCATTGGCCTGATCCTTGGCACAAAGATTAAGAGCAGAAGAACCTCCACCCACTTGGGCAACAGCTACCAGGCCAGAGCTGATAGGAACTGGAGCCTTTGGGACTCACTGAGGAGTAGCCCCTGCCAGAGTCCCTCAGTTGCACCTACTGGTGGTTGCCTGTTCATGGAGGTTCGAGGAAACAGGAAATGAGCGATTGTAAAGGAATTAAGATTTTGTTAGCCATGTGTCCTTCCAACCATAGGAACGAGGACTTCCTACCCCAACTGCAGGTCTTCTGGAATGAGACTGAGCCACATGAGCTTTGCTGAGTTTGTTTTTGCTGTCCCAGTTTCCAGCAGGCTGGACTTCTTATCACCTCCCCCACACTGGGTTTTCTTCATGTTCAGCTTCCACCATGGGAGATTTTGTCAAATTTGGCTTCTACTGTTGCTTGCCCTCCGCTTTGCGGGGGCTGAGCTGAGATTGTTTCAGCCAGGTTAAATCCGAATCACAGTGCCATAGATGTCAGGGGAGTGTGTAATTTCCTCAGTTCTGTCTCGTCGCAACAAAAATTTGAAGCGATGGATGCACCAGTGTTACAGCCCTGTGTAATTTCCTCAGACACAGTGTTACAGCTCTGTGTCACAGCTCAGTTTTATTTAGAAGCAAAGGAAAATACATCCTCGAGGCATGAGGGTGGGACAACCCAAAAGATGTGAAGAGAAGAGAAGCCCTCCTAGGGCTCAATTTTGGCTCCTCCTTTTATGTTTTTTTCTCCTCCCCCCAGCCTGCCCTGTGTAAACTGAGCTAGCCAGGAGGGCTGTTTTACCTGAGAGTTTCACTCCAGTCCTTGGACCTTCCTTCGTTCTATTTCTGCAAGCTTTTCCCTTCTTTGTATTTTAGCCACTGCCATTTTGGACTCCTTTTTCCTATTCTAACTACCTAATATTGTCATTAGCTAGCTAATTATTCTAAGAGAAAAGACGGTGGTGGGTGCGGTCAACCTTGTATGAGAGATTTTCTTCACCTGTGGTCCTAGAAGAAATTACCCTTTCAGGCCTCAGGGTAAGCAGTCATGAGCATTGCAAACCAAGATTCAGGTTTAGATTAAACCTGCAGGGACCACAGAACAATTTATTCCCTTGACAAATCTTTTCTGCTGGTTAATCAATGGAATTTTATGGCCCATTTCTTGAATAATATATTTGAGGTTATTTCATGTGTACCTGCCTTAAGTTGCTGATCCTATAAAAATGAAAGCTGACTATATAGTCTTGTCAAATTTTTGGAGATACACATTTTCCTAATTGGATTTGTTGATTTATTGCTAACAAAGATAAAACTTTCTACTTCAGCCACTTATCTGGGTTTTGAAATTGCTTCAACCTGAAAGCAAATTGTATGAGTTGGAAATAAGTGCCTGAAGTACATTTAGCCACAAAACTATTAACTTGATAGAAAAGAAACAAGCAAAGACAAAGACACATATAATCTCCTTCTTTAAATTCTGGAATAACATTATTACAAGTACAGCTATTTAAGTTGAAAATTAAATTGTGGCAACTACTGCCAAATACATTTGCTCAGATTACTGAGTCAGTTTCATAATTAGTTTTCTATCAGAATATTATAATTAGTGGTAATCAGGTTATCAACATTTTATAATTATAGTACTTGTGGAGTAAAACTATAGTTATATAATTAATATTCTATGACTAATATCTAAACAGGAAATAAGAAAACAACCCCTAAAGCCTATGGAGAATACTTATAAAATCTCATAGCAGGCAATAGGAAATGCTTTACTTTTGAATCTTTATAAGGAAGAATAGGTATCTTCACAGTTTCCTCTCCATATTTTATTCTATAATTCCTAACTAGCCTAGAAAACAAAGATGGCTGACTGACTTTCCATTTTAGGCTTCTATGAGGTAGTGGCTATTTTGCATATGCTATTATTTTATTTAATAACATGTTTGCTGTTATGTTGGAATTCTTCTATTTATTATGATGTTGATATATAACCACTTAGAGAAGTATAATCTATGCTATCCAAAGTAACTAGAAACAAGCGAGTTTCATGTTTGAAAAGCTCTAAGAGTGTACCTTTGTGTCATAGAACACACTATGCCTGGCAAAGGATGAATCCCACCCAAGAACCAAGAAATCTTTCTTGGCTAACTGGAGAAAAGCTGAAGTTCAACCAGTATTGATTCAGAAGACAAAAACAACACTTTGAAGTTAAATAAAATAAAACGTACAGCCTCTTGAACTAACATTCATTTTCAAATTTGGCTGTTCTCTAGAACTAACATGAATTCACACTTTTACCTCCTGTGTGTGTTCTTGAATTTAATCCATATGAATGATGCACTGCAACCACATCACTTCACCACTTGGAACGTTAGGATAAGTAAGTAGAGTGGGGAGAAAAACCCACTGGAGGCAGCAGCACAGCAGCTAAGTCCACGCCTCGTACCTGTGTTTGTCTAAGAAGCCATACTGTGCATCATACTGGAGTCAGATTCTATTAGCACCAGAGGAACTAAGTAAATCATACAGAGTATAGAGAAGCTTATTATTATAAAGTGTCAGAACTTAATGCTCCTGGAGAGTCATTACATTATAGAAGGACTAACTGAACAGGCATCCTCATTTCTTCACTTTAAAGGTCAAGTTCTTAAGGAAGTTGAGATACTAGTCCAGCATGTCGAATAACTTTTAAATTGGTAGTAGGGTAACTCAAAGTATTAATACATGTTTAGCTCTTGTTTTCCAAATTGGAATCAATATCAAATTAACAGGGAAAAACAGGGAATCATTGTTGGGTGGAAAAAAATGCAACATAGGACACTTTGGTGGGGGGGTGAGGGAAAGAGGAGGAAAAAAAGGAACACTTATTCAGCAGACAGCTACAAGGTCTACGACCTGTCTTTTTAAGTCACACTGGACACCCCTGGAGGTCCAGTGGTGAAGACTCCACACTTTCACTGCAGGGACACAGGTTTGATCCCTGGTCAGGGAAGATCTCATAGGCTGTGCAGCATGGCCAAATTTAAACAAAGTCACACTGATCCTTTATTTTCAGAACTAACATATTTAGCTGAAGGAGGGTGCAGATAACCTAGAGAATGCTTCCAATATTGAATAAGAAGATGAGTGCTTTTTTAAAAAGCAACAGTAGCACAGAATTTTGAAGTCATTTCAGAAAAACAAATTCTACACACTGGACTTGGTGTTAAAGATTGTCATTTAGTCCAGAATTTATTTTATGTAGGAATGAAAAATAAAGCTTTTAGCCCTCCTTTTCTAAAAACAACACAAATGATTTCCCAACATAAGCATTCTGCCAGGAAGCTGACAAATAAATGTTGCCTTTGCTTCATTTTTGCAAATTTGGATCAGAATTAGGAGAATTTGGCCTTGAATTACCAACCTCTTTGTTTTGGCACTATAAATAAATTGTTGAGAAGTGAGAAAGCAATTACAAAAACAGCAAAGAAAACCAAGATTTAAACAAATATTGATTGCAAGTAGAGGAAAAAAAGTTAAACCAACCAACATTATAATTTATCACTCACATAAAAATCCAAATATAGGAAAGGTAAAATTTAAGCTCTCAAATATTACACTTCAGGCAAAATACACTCCAAGTAAAATTTCAAAAACCGCATGTAAAATACTCACTCTCCCAAAGTGGCCCTCTTCTCTTTTATTCACATATCCACTCCCAGCACTCTTTCCTTTTATATTTCAGGGAAATTATTAAGCTTTAAAATGCCTAATTTTCTTGGGAATAGACAGTTAAGTTAGCTCTGGTCATCAGTATTTGACTAGGTCTGTGGGGCAGCTACAACTGAAGTGACAGAGACACTTTTAACTTTCAAATTCTCTAAAGTTGTAAGAATAGGAAAACTGTTTCTCTAAAATTCTCAAAGTCCTTGTGGAAGTTTACTTCTGATACATGGAAGAAGCCCACTCTCTATAATCAAGGCCAGTGTCTGTCATCATAAAATTTTCCTGATTTACTGAGCCTTTCCCATAAACACAAATGCAGTTTTTTTAGATGCTTGAATGTATTTATGATTATTACATTTTATCTCATTCATATTAGCATATTTTTATTTTTTAACAAAGTATAGTTGATTTATAATGTCATGTTATGTTCAGATGTACAGCACAGTAATTCAGTTACATATATATGGGCTTCCCTGGTGGCTCAGACAGTAAAGAACCTGCCTGCGATGCAGGTGACCCAGGCTCGATCCCTCGGTTGGGAAGATCCGCTGGAGAAAGAAACAGCAACCCACTCCAGTACCCTTGCCTGGGAAATCCCATGGACAGGGGAGCCTGGCAAGCTACAGTCCATGGGTCACAAAGAGTCAGACACAACTGAGTGACTAAGCACACACGTGCACGAGTGTACACACACACACGGCTTCAAACTTCATTTTCAGACTAACTATATATTTTGTACATATTACTCATCAGCCTGATTAGTACAGATAATCAAAATTCTTCACACTTTCAAATGGAAGACGAAAGAGAAAACTTGGAGCTCCTAGTTGTGCAAATTACAGCTGTTAATGGCACTTTCTTGAAGAAGGGAACTAAATTTCACAGAAACAAATGAATATTCACGTGTGTTCTATTTCATTGACAGGGAAGTGCCTATTTTTAAACTCACCAAAGAGACCTTCAATTCAGATTTAGTTTCATAGTAATTCCCTGTAGTGTTTACTTGGCTCTATTCAGTAAGACAAATTTATGCTTAGATTATATCTTTAAAAATTGAGAACATGCCTAACTTTTAAGTTGCTTCATTAAGTTATTTAAGTATAGGTGTTTTGGACTCTATGGACTGGTTCAATTAGGAATTTATTATCAGGTGTAAAAACCTAAATCATCTTCCAGAGTTCAAACCGCCAACAGTTTTCAAAAATGTCCACCTAGTGTAGTGTGAATGAGTTTTACTTTTCATGCTATGTTTATGTTTGGGTGACACAGGGTATCATAATGCAAAGAACTAGAGAGATGGACTCTGGATCTCTAATCTGGATCTTTGATCTGCACTTCCCTGAAGTAAGTAGTGGCTGCCCTGCTGTCCTACTACTGACTTTCACTTCATCCCAGGACCTTAGATAACCTGTGCATTTGTGCTTCCAGTTTGCATCTAGTAATCATCTTTAATCAGCTTACTTCCCAGTGGGTGAGGATTTACTTCTGTTGCTGTCTTGCTGTTTTGAAACTTAAATTGTTCTTATCTTTAAGTTTTTTCCAAATGTTCTATTCCTTAACCTTAAAGGTATGCCAACATATAACAACAATTATTTTAAAAATCGAACCATCTACATGTGGAAGGTCAAAAAAGTGCTATTTAAAAAAAATCAAATGCTCTTCTGAAATTTTGTGCATACGCTCTGAAACATTTTGTAAATGATAGTATGTATCCATTTCAATAAATATAAGTTAATTTTCCTCTTAAAATTCTGAAAAACACTTAACTTTTAAATGTTTGAAAATAGCTCCCAAGAGTCATTTCCCTTAGAATTGATGAGGAAACAGCAATGTAACCAAAAGCAACACCAACCAAAGAAAGCACCAAGGCCTGGACTGTGCTGGAAAGTCAAACTGATGGCCCCTAGCAATGCTCTACCACATGTCCTGCAACTCATCCTCTCTGTGTGGGCAAGGACTGCATAGGCATGTGCACCTTTGCATTATGAAAATGTCTGACACAGAGTAAGATTTTATATTTATCTTTGAAGCTTCCATTTATGTTGAATTAACTGGTAAGCAACTTTACAGTGATTTTATTTAAACAATAATTATAAATAAATGTTATTTATTTATAGGAAATATCATTCGTAATACCCATTACTTCATTGGTATTTTCAGGATGTTGATGAAATATTATTGAATAATAGTTCTATATGACTGGTGAAAAATACCATAGATGATAAAAAGTATATCATTTCTTAGAACTAGCAATTTTCTGTTGCAGATTATAAGTTTATTATTTTGAAGAAATACTGTCAGACACAGGATATTTTGATGCCTTCCATCATCTTTGTGGGGAAAAAATATTTCTTTATGACTTGTAACAAAATTATTATGTCAAATAACTGGAATTGTGGGACATAGGCCAGTTTCTCATGTAATAAACTCAACTTCTAAAAAAAATATTTTATAAGGTCAAATGTATATTCAACTATATAGGACACCGAAGTAAGTATCCTCATGTGGGTAGTGTATAACATGACAGAAATATAATCAAATCAATGCTGAATAACAGAAATTATGAAATTAATATTTTTTACATTTGTAAGATGAAAGATGAAATCTCAACAAGTGATTTTTTTCAGAATTACTCAGTCATCAAAATACAGGCAATGTATTAATTACATTACAATCTGTCAGCTTCTGGTTTTCACAGAAATAAATCAACATATGGAAACTTTTAGGCAACATTACTTTCAGCTTCTCTTTGAAAGAGGAATATTGAGAACTCAAAGAAGAGCCAGAGAGATAAAAAGTGGTGAAATGATAGTAAATTATACTAAATTTCTGAATTATTTAAAGAGGAAATAGGATGATTTTCAAGTGAATTAAATATCCTATGTTTGAGTGCATTTATTTTCATTTTAGTAGAACAGCAACAAAAGGTGAAAGAAAGTGAAGTCACTCAGTTGTGTCCAACTCTTTGCGACCCCATGGACTGCAGCCTACCAGGCTCCTCCATCCATGGGATTTTCCAGGCAAGAGCACTGGAGTGGGTTGCCATTGCCTTCTCCAGGGGATCTTCCCAACTCAGGAATCAAAACCTGGTCTCCCACATTGCAGGCAGATGCTTTACCCTCTAAGCCACCAGGGAAGTCCAGGACAGCAATAAGTGAAAATATAATCAGAAGAAAAATTCGACTATTCTTCTATATGATATTTAAATATCACATTACAAAGCATTCCCAGATAGGCAATATTTACATTATCTTGCAATGGTTAATTTTACATGTTAACTTGACTGGGCCCTGGGGTGCCCAGATATTTGCTCAAACATTACTTGGGTGTTTCTGTGAGGGTGTTTTTGACTGAGGTTAACATTTAAATTAGTAGACTGCAAAGCAGATTGCTCTCCATCATGTCGGTAAGCATCATTCTATCAGTTGAAGGCCTGGACAGGAAAAAAAGGCTGGCCTTCAGCTTTCAGCCTTTGGACTTGAACACAGACACTGGCTCTGCAGATTTTGGGTGGCCAGCCTGCAAAATTTCTTGAGCCAATTTCTTATAATAATTTCTGTGTGTCCCTCTCTGCTCTCTCTCTCTCATTCCTGATGGATACATGGATGGATAGATATAGAAGTCTTGCTACTTACATTTCAATCCCAAATGCCCACATTCATCCTATGCATTTCATCCCCACAAACAATACTGCCTCACTGCGAATGGCCTCTGGATGGGAGATAGGAATGACTGGAATCAATGTATGAGATAGTTACTACAAGCTTTCATCAGACATGACTCTATAAATTATATCTTTAAGACTAGGAGATATAATACTCAATAGTTAACATGAACTAAAGCATAGTTCAATTCAAATCTAACATTTAAACTTATCCTTAAAAATAAGTTTGTGTTTTTTTTCCCCTCTAGGCTTGGTGTTAAAACTCATTTGGAAACAAAACTGATCTGAACTGACAACAGGATATTCCTAACTCTTTTTAATCCCATTTAGTGAGACTGTTCATTCATATCACTGTAGAAATCTTAATGAGTTTGTCTCCAGAGTGTTACCCTGATATCCATGGAATTCTATACAACATATCTAAATTCCAAATTGTATCTGTATCTGCACCAAAGATTTAGAATAAAATATTGTGGACCTGTATTGTGGAAGATATGCAACAGCTGATATTCTCATGTTTTAGGGTATAAAGGATTTAGTTAAAAAGATGATTCACAGAAGGATGCTTCAATTGCACATAGAAATGAAGAAAGACGTAAATTTGCAGTGTTTCAGTTTAACATACTTTCAATCAAGAAATTCATGCAGTCAAAGCAAATTGTTGGCTTCCTTCTCTGTGAGTTCTCTACACGAAGGAAGATAAGGCCTTCTGGAACTGTGAGCTCAGATGTTTATATCACAGAAGAAAGAGGTCTTTCTTTGCTTACTCCATATAGAAATGCACTGGATAAAATATGCAATTACTTTGTTGGGTTCACATGTTAATTTTTAGGCCTCTCTTCTTATTTATGGAAAAGAGAGCAGACTTTTGTCATGGGGCCCAACTGTGAGCAGTGTGTTAGGGTGTATCAGTAGTTAGCTCTAACATAATGACCTCATGGTTGGACTGGAAGGGAAAAGAAAGTCAAAGAAGGTTGGTTTTTAACTAGTAGATAAAAAACTGGACGTCCCTTATAAGTTGACTAACCAACAAAAAGAAAGTCATACTTAGTCTTCATCACTCTGGCAAAAATAGGGGATAGAGACAACTATGTCTTCTCAAGATTTAAGATTCTTAAATTAAATGTAAACATAACATGTCATTACATTTCAGGCAAAATCAAACTGTTGAATCCCATATTTTACTTTGAGTACTTCAAACCAAAAACATTTATGGTGTAAGAGACTCATGTTTTACTTTATATTATTCTGCTCTTTCTCCATATATACTGATAAATCAATAAATATATCATCTACTATGCCCAAAGGGTTTCTTGAAAAACATTTATATTATTTATTTATTTATTAATATTTATGCATATTATACCTTCCATTAACTTTTGAACTTATTAAACAACATACTTCATTTATACTTTCTCTTTAGTATCTATTATTATATGCACACACTAGTCATTAAACAACACTTGAAAATTGAATTGCTAAATTTTTTTAAGAGTAAATGGGGGAATCTTTAGCTGATTAGCTTTAAACCTGGGGTTAATTTATTCAACAACTTATATAGAGATTTTTGCCAACTATAATGAGCTATCAAATTTCCTAATTTTTTCATTTGTCTATATTCCAATGACATCCCTATTAGATCAAGTGAATAAGTTATTAACCTAAAGACAACACAAATGTCTTTTCCAGAACTAAGCGTATTGCCTCTCAAATATTATTGCAAGTTTAAAGTATAATTAATAACTCACACATGTGATATAAATATACTGTAAGATTCTATTTTTGTTTTTAATGCAGCCATAGGAAGATTTTTTGAAAAAAATTTTTTTTCCTCCACTGTATTCCTTAATGTTTTCAGGGCAGTTGACCCCAAACACATATGTGATTATGTCTCTTTCTAACTTAAAAACTTCTTGCTTCATCCACCTCATTAGAACTGACTCAAATGTATTCTTTTTAATGGCTGAGTAATACTCCATTGTGTATATGTACCACAGCTTTCTTATCCATTCATCTGCTGATGGAAATCTAGGTTGCTTGAAGCTGGAGCCGATTACACACAGTGAAGTAACCCAGAAAGAAAAACACCAATACAGTATACTTACACATATATATGGAATTTAGAAAGATGGTAATGATAAACCTGTACGCGAGACAGCAAAAGAGACACAGATGTATAGAACAGCCTTTTGGACTCTGTGGGAGAGGGAGAGGGTGGGATGATTTGGGACAGTGGCAGTGTAACATGTATGATATCATAAGTGAAACGAATCACCGGTCTAGGTTCGATGCAGGATGCTTGGGACTGATGCACGGGGATAATCCAGAGAGATGGTGTGGGGCGGGAGGAGGGAGGTGGGGGTCGGGATTTGGAGTTCATGTACACTCGTGGCTGATTCATGTCGATGTACAGCAAAACGAATACAGTATTTTAAAGCAAAACAAACTAAAAAATAACAATTAATTAAAAAAAAACAAAAACAAAACTTCTTGCTGCTGCTAAGTTGCTTCAGTCGTGTCCGACTCTGTGCGACCCCAGAGACGGCAGCCCACCAGGCTCCGCCATCCCTGGGATTCTCCAGCAAGAACACTGGAGTGGGTTGCCATTTCCTTCTCCAATGCATGAGAGTGAAAAGTGAAAGTGAAGTCACTCAGTCATGTCCGACTCGTTGCGACCCCATGCATTGAAGCCTACCAGGCTCCTCCGTCCATGGGATTTTCCAGGCAACAGTACTGGAGTGGGTTGCCATTACCTTCTCCAAAAAACTTCTTAGAAAGGTCCAATGCAAACCAGGAAACTTAAAAAAAGTATAAAAGTTCCTCTCCATTCTTACCTTGCTATCTTCTCATCCTTCTATGTAAACTATGGCAACAATATCCAATGTATTGTTTTTCTCCAAATATTCTTAATAATTTTCCCACTGTGAACTCCACTTTAAATACTTTTATTCCTTCTTTACCAATCTAAGTTTGAATACTAATTTCTTTTTTTTTTAAGTTTGAATACTAATTTCAACAATCAGCATTTGGAAGTTTCTTCTAACTTACCTATAGTAAAAACAAGAAAAAAATTAAATCATTCAGAAGTTCAACATTTAGAAATAAACATTTTTAAGCAAAAAATAACTATCAACTTGAATATCTTTCTAAGCAGATGTACCAGCCACTAGGATGTCTTTTCTGTCTTTCTTCTGTACATTCTGCCATCTTTGATCACTGGGTTCTGGCTAGGTTTTGCAGTTGTAAAGAACTGACAGGATCCTAAAGACTGAGTAGCAGAAACAGAGTTAGTTCTCTTTTGTTTCTGCTTTGAGCTGCTTCTCTGGTGAGAGCTCTGTCTCGCCATAGACTTGGCTCATTCTGGACAGCCCCTTTGTGGTTCTGGGTCCTGTCATGCAGCTTTCACATACAGTCAGCCATCCCATTCCAATCTTGAAACCCTGGCTTTGGGACTGAGGTACCATCACATCCATCATCTCCAGCCATAAAGTGATACTGACTTCTTGGTGTTGCTAATCTATAGATTACCTGAATGGTCCCTACTTGTCTTTCAGCTCCTTAAACATGTTTGCAATTAGTCTCCAATATCAAGCCCTTCTATTGGCTACCTGGCATAAACTCTGATTTTTGGACTTGTTCCCGATTCAGACACAATATATGAAAGTAGAACTGACCAATCAAGAGATAAGGCAATTTCTAAAATGTGATCATACAATTTATGCTAATTTCGTACCCAATATTAAATTGGGTTAGTTCAAATTTAGTAAAAGGACATCTCAAGTAAGACTGAAAACCTCAGTCAAACCCTGCTTAAAAAACAAATATAAATTTCTTTATCCTAAGACAGACTGTTCTCTTAAAAGATACTTCTGGGATTAGGAATAAAGAGTAATTAAAGCAAAGAACTTCAGTCAGTATTATTTAACTGCATGTTTTAATTTTAGATATTACTAGATCCATAGACTCAAATTTGAAACTCACATAGTTCTCACTTTCACTCTGACCACTTTCTTATTTTTGTTAACAAAATGTATACTATTTCTCTCTTCTGCAACCCATTTCACCCATTCTGTAAGAATTTTCTTACAGAAATTCTAGGTTTAGCAAAGTCACTGATAATCACTACTGGATCAAGCTTTGTTTTTGTTTTGTATTTTTTTACCATTCCTAAGTTCTCTATAAGGATGAAGTACATAATTTGTTGAATTATTTTGTCGACTATATCCCAATACCAATACACAATGTACTGGTGAAGTACTGCAAAACTTTCATATGTGAGAAGCCTTGACTGTCACTTCTATACATGAAAGAATACTTGGTTAGATACTAGGATGAGAAATACTGTGGGAAGCTTTACATTACTATCTTAACCAGAAATTCTCACTTATATACTTTTAATGTGGATATTTTCCCATTCTGTTACAAGTTTAGCAAGACTTGAACTATTTATAATTCAGCACTATAGGTCCTTAACCCCTGGAGTATAATAGGTTATCAATACTTGCTTGATGCACAAAGATAAACGCATGAATAACTACATAAATATATAGCCTCTAGAAAATTAGAAAGTTTCAGTTCATCCAAACAATCCTTATGCATAAATGACACAAGAACTCAGTGTGAAACTGAAATATCTTTCCATTTAGTTGGATGAAATGAGTACCTACTTGCTCTTTGACAGACAGATGAGAAGAAACTTTGCACATCACTTACATTTTTTATACTGATTTTATGATGGTTACAATGAAAAAAAAAAAAAGATTTTCTTCTCCAAAATAAAATGTAATTTCCCTTGGGAGAATAAAAAATTTTAGCTTAATTTTGAGTGAGATCATAGCATCATTTTCTAAGATTCAGTTTTAATGATAAAAGAAAGATAATACCTGAGCAAATAAGTATGTGATAAGGGAAAAATGTTGCTACTATACAATAAAAAAGATTACAGCATAAAAAGATGCTCCTTTGCTTCATAATATTACCACTATGACTGTTACTATTAATACTATCCATTCATAGGCTTTAGCCATCTCTGATTAGCCATTATTATTAAAATCTGTTCATATCACAAGCTTCCAGGACAACCTCCACATAGTGAATGAATCTATGTGTATTTATTTCTTAAATTCCCCAAAACTTACTTCATGGGTTTATTTTAAATATTAAAAACAATATGCAAAGGGCATAATAAGTGGTAATAATTCAAGAAGTATTATTTATACAACCATCATGCCATCAAATTATCTCCATTATTCCCAGAATAAAATTCAAAATTTTAAGTTTTCTGTGAATGCCTTCCAAGATTTTATGAATCTCCAGGACTACTCAGATAATATACTCCCTCAAGCCCAGTGAGAGTGAGTTACTTTGAGTTTTCCTAATAAGACAAGTGTCCCCTTACTTCTGGACTTTTGAATATGCTATTATTTCACCCTTAATATATTCTTTTCCTTTTTCACTCAAAAGGAAGACCAAAAAGAAGAAAAGTGCTTTCCATATGGGAAAGTTTCTTGACCCTCCAAAGCAGAGATCTCCATATAAAGTAAGCCTAAAAACAGGTATTAACATGGATGAGAGAGAACTTTCATTTCTGGAAGTATATAGACTAAACACTCTGACAGACGCTCATGTATAAAATAATCTAAAAATGCATATAAAATATAGAAACAGTAATTTAAAATAAAACCCTATAAAAGTGAGAATTTGATGAAATAAATAGACATCTAAAATTTAATCCTAAATGTAAAATATGAGCAACATACTTCTACAGAGGAGTTTTACCAAAAATTAAAGGGACAAAATTTTAATTTTAAATAAATATTTCTGAGTAAAGGGAGAAACATTCCCCATGTCATTTTATAGGACTAGTAAATTTGATTGAATATTCACATCTGATAAAGATAGTACAAAAAAAATGGAAAATGCCATGTCAATCTCCCTCATCAACAGAAACTCAAACATCCTAAGCCAAATATGGAGCAAAGAAACTCAATCATTCATAAAACACTAATAATCCTATTCCAGAAATGAAAGGTTGATTTTAACTTTATAAAGAATGAAGTTTACCACAATGAAAAAAGTTAAAGATCCTCAGTCACTTCAAAGATAAAAATAATCTAAACTATGAACTTAATTAAACTTCTATAAATTGATAAACCTATAGCAAACACAATACTTAGTAGAGAAAAAGTTGACAATCACTCTAATAACAGGGATAAGACAAGGGTGCTTCTATAACCAACTTTTTTTGGACACTGTACTAAATGTCCTGGCCAGCTCAGTAAAAGCAAGAAAAATAAGTTCAGATTTGCAACAGTTGGGAAGGAATGTAGTTCTCATTATTTGGTCATTCTCAGCTGATTACAATTGTTATAAATGTCCTTCTAGAGTTTGAAGAATCACTTTTTATATAAAAATTACCATATCAATAACATTCAGTAGTATTTCTGCCTTCTACTTCTTTACTTTCAATGCCTGGCTTATGATTGACACAGTGACTGAAATTCACTAACGGTGTCCTCTACAGAATCCCTTTTAAAAGCTTCTATTCACACTACCATATATAAAATAGCCAACTAATAAGGACCTACTATAGAGCACAGGAAACTCTACCCAATACTCTGTAATGACTTATATGGGAATAGAATCTAAAAAAGAGTGGATATATGTATATTATAACTGATTCACTTTGCTACAGAGCAGAAACTAACACAATATTGTAAATTAACTATACTCCAAAAATAATTTTAAACTTTCTTTAAATAATTATTTTAAATTTCTGTTCAAAGCAGCTATTCCAATGTTGTTTTTTTTTCTGCTCAAATACTGTCTTGTTTTTACTTATTAACTAGATATTTACTTTTGAAATAAAATATTTTTCAAAACAAACAAACAAAAAATACCTTTGCTTTAAAGGCTGGGGGAAAAAAGGACCTCAGTGTATTTTATTATTGAAATAAAATCTACCAAATTCCCATTAATTTAAACTTGTTAGCAAGTCTACAGTTTTGTACAGATGTACTGCAAGCAAATCATGCTGTGTGATTTCAGTACTAGTTTCTTCAAATCTTCAATATTTGCTGATAAAATGTTAGTTTTTCATCACACAGCTTCTGATATTATTTTAATAGGATGAATATGTTCCCCAAAGTGGCATTCTACTTCTCTGTCATTGAGGAGGAAACCTCAAAATATATTTTAATATTTATCACAAAGTTTAGGGGAATTTTGTAGAGTACTGATTATTGAGTGACTTTAATTATCACTTAAAAATTATAGAAGTTTACCTTCATTTTGTGAATCCCAAGTCAAATGTCATTCTAATAATGGTAACTTCATACTTCACTGTTAATACTTCAAGGCATCATATAAGCTGATGTACACTGTGGCTCAGATGGTAAAAGCATCTGCCTACACAGCAGGAGACCCAGGGTTGATCCTAGGGTATGGAAGATCCCCTGGAGAAGGAAATGGCAACCCACTTCAGTACTCTTGCCTGGAAAATCCCATGGATGGAGAAGCCTTGTAGGCTACAATCCATGGGGTTGCAAAGAGTTGGATACGACTAAGCGACTTCACTTCATTTCACTATGAATTATGTAGCTGCAAATAAATATTTTAAATAGTCTTCATTTGATATTTTATAAATTCCTCAATGTTTTCAAGTTTTGTGTTTTGGTTGCTTCACAGTTCACTTTATGTTTGCCTTATATTTTGACTGATGCAGAACTCACATTTCATGGAAGTGAAATTAGAGCTCTGCCATTTTATTTTAATACTTAACTTGTTTTCAAAAGATAAGTATTATCTTCAATCTGTCCACTGTTTGCAGCAGTGAACCTTTATAAAACTTTTGTTCATTTTGTGTGAGTTAGTTGTCTTCCAACTAGACGGTATGATCTGCAAGTCTGCTTAACCGGGTATATGAAAACCGTAAAATATCTCAATCCCCTGAAAACAAATGAATACATGAGGTTAGCTTTCTTGAAGTTTCATTTTCCCTGAGGATAAGGGGGCACCATATGTGACGTGCGACTAATATGAGATCATCTGATGGGAGGACTGAGTGACAAAGCCAATCCACTCACTATAGAATGAGAAATACATAATTATTAGTATATTAAAATAGTTAAATACATGCTAATATTTTCCTCCCTTAATCTCAAAGTCATGTCTTGCAAACCTCACTTGAGATGCCAGCATTCTAAAATATTTTCAGAGTTAAGAGGCAAAATTGATCAATTAAAGAAAGCATATCTTCCTATATATTTGACCACAAGTTTATACCATTGGTTTTTCAAGGAAAACCATTCTCCTCTTAAAAAAAAAATACGAGAGAGGGAAAGACTAGATCTCTTTAGGAGGAAGGTAAATGATCTTAAATTTATGAAGAACTATTTAAGATATACTAATACATTACTAAGATGTAAATATATTTAATGTATTAATTTGGACTATATGAAATTTCTAATTTGTAGGTTAAGGATGACTGAATATTAGAAAAGTCATGGTGCAACCTAATATCTAGTAATTTGATGATATGAATCTTCCCTGGAAAATGAAGTTTAAATTATGTGTGAAAAGGATGAAAACATCTTCAATCTGTCCACTGTTTCAGATGAATGTTTTCAGATGAAAATATTCTGAAAAGGCTGTTTCAACCATAATTCCTTCTCCTCAAAATACAGGTTATATTCTATAATTTGATATTTCATAATATGAGTTGTATGTCCTTATTCAGGTATGTTGTCAAAAATATGTTATGTTCCTTATAAAACTCTTCTGTTTATTTAAAACATTTATCTTTTATCTCCTAAATATACATAATTTATCTTCTAAACATGTAATTTGCCTTCTAAAATCAAACAATATTGTAAATCAACTATACTTCAATTAAAAAAAAAAACAGAACTAAAAATACAGAAAATGTATATCCAGATTCTTATTACTTCTCATTACCTCCAACCTACCACTCTAATCCCAAATGCTACTTTCTCCCCTCTAAATGATTGCAATAACTTTATAATGATTTCTCAGCATGAAGAATACTGTAAAATTCAGTATCAATTCACTGGAGTTCAAACCCTTTCAAAAACTTCCGCATTTTTTAGAATAAAAGTCAAAATTTTCATGTGACTGTCAAGACTCTTTATGATCAGAACCTCTGTTGCTTCTCTGCTCTCACATCTTGACCTTGACCTTGACCTCTGGTATTTCCTCTGTTCCAGCCAGAAGAGTCGATCACTTCTTTTCAGCTCCTTGAAATGTGAGAGAAACAACCCTCTCAGGACCTTGAACTTGTTGTTCCATTGCCTGGAATGCTTTTCCCCCAGGTACATTCATTGCTCCTTCCAGAGCTTCTTCAGAAGCAACTTTTCAGTGAGGCATTTCCTGGCCGCCCTATGAACAATGGCAGATCCTCACCACTGACCACCACCACCACTTCCCCACTTTATTTCAACTCCTAGCTTTTACCCTTGTGCTGTAAAGGTTCATACATTTAGCTGATTGAGTGTCCTACCTCCCTAAAAATAAAACTCCATGAAAGCACAGATTTTTATCTGTGTTGATCTCTAATATAAACATTATCTAACACATAGTGAGTGTTCAGTTCCTATTTTTTAGTTAATAATTGAACAGAAGTGTCTTTAGGAATATATTGCAATAGGATTAGCAGTATTTAAGGAGACCATAACAATCAATCATTAAATTTAGCAAAAATTGCTCACCCTTATAAGAATGGTGTTCGGTTCCTATTTTATAGTGTTTCCCTGGTGGCTCAGATGATAAAGAATCTGCCTGCAATGCAGGAGACCTGGGTTTGATCCCTGGGTTGGGAAGATCCCCTGGAGAAGGGAACGGCTATCTACTCTAGTATTCTGGCCTGGAGAATTCCACAAACAGGGAAGCCTGGCAGGTTACAGTCCATGGGGTCGCAAAGAGTTGGACATGACTGAGTGTCTTTCACTTTCACTTATAAAAAACCATAATTTTAATTAAATTTAAATGCTGGTTTTGAAAATTCTGCTCTAAGTTACATCATACATATCCTAATGCCATTCATTAATTTATTCTGTACTTGACAATCTTGCTGCTATAGCAGTGTCAGCAAATGAGAGCTGATTATAGATTTGGTTGAAGTTCATTTCCAATTTCTGGCTAACTTGCTTTTACTGGACTAGATTGTAACATGGCCAAAACCAATTAAAAATTAGCCCTTAAGAAGCTCATACAAAATATAAACTGTACAGACTCAAAGTTTGTAAATTAAGATTAGCATTAGATAAAAAAATTATTCTTGCACAGTTTTTTTTAATTGAGGATTAATTTAATACAGCTCCAAGATATATTATGGTGAAGGTGTATGTAAGAAAACTATTTTTAATTAAGAGTATAATTGGCCTGAAAGTAAACAGCATGTGTTTTGGACTTTTTGAATTGGAATAAATTTAAACCTCACTCCATCCTAGATAAAGAATGACCCACATTTTCAGGTTTTTAAATTATGGCACATATTCTATAAAGGGCTGGTTTTAGAAATCCAAATTACATAAGTATGACAGATGGCTGTATCTTTGTCTGCTGTAAGTTTTATTTATAATGTGCAAAGAGTCCTACTCTGAATAACATAAACAGGACACAATCATCTCATATGACTTTGGGACAGAGAAACTGACTGACTGAAATGCACAAATAATCAGAAATCTCATTTGCACCATATTTGTAAACTACTATTTCATGAAACCCTACACTGAACTAGACATATAAAAAACCTAATATATTGCCTTCCCTCTTGGGGTACAGTGGTCATATAAAAACCGAAGCAAAGAGCAACAGTAAGCCCAGATCATCTACAAACAAGTAATTGAGAGTCCAGGCTGGTGATGTGCTCTGTCTGAGGGTGTGTGTTTTTGATTCTCTTGCCACATTTCAGCAACCACACTTCAACAGTGGGGATATAAATGTGTCACAGTGTTCCCAATAAAGCTAGTTATTAGCCTTCAGAGCAGCATGACAAGTACAATAGATTTTATTTTTCAGTGAAACCATAGCCAAAGGGTTTTGACTTTAAGAAATTCATTGCACACGTTCTTCAGTTAATATATTAAAAGCTGTAGACATAATTATTCATTCAATGTTCGTTTACACTCATCCAAATGTAATTTTCTTTCCTCAGCAATTTAGTAGTGCCTTATAAAATTGGCAGTGTGGTGTGTTCCACATGAGGATTTGACACTCTGTTACATAATCCATATTCTGGAGTTTTCAGCATAAACATTTGCTTTCAGTTTACTAAGGGACTGAAGCAGAAAAGGCAGCAAGACAGATAGTAAATGGAGATCTTTCTATATCAATGATTTGAGCAATTTATAATTTGCACACAAAGCAAACTGTAACCAAAAAAAAATCTATTTTTCAGTCTCTTTTCTTCCTCTTTCTTTGGGGTCAGCACTTTTTGTCAATATTTTGTTTAACAGAAGCTTTCTTCTCCTTGCTCCATTTGAGGCTTTATTTTTGTCAGAGTTCAAAAAGCTAAACAAAGCTGACCATCATACGTGCTCAAAGACAGAGGAAGTTATAAAAATTGTCTTGGTTGCAGAATTCCTGTGCTTGGAGCAGCTTTAACAAATGTTTAAGAAAACTGACATTGTTTTTATTACAGCAATATTCTACTCAAAATTTATATAATATTTTGTCATAGTAAAGCTTAAAATATACAACCCCGCATAA
Organism: Aepyceros melampus; assembly: GCA_006408695.1. Lineage (NCBI taxonomy): Eukaryota > Metazoa > Chordata > Mammalia > Artiodactyla > Bovidae > Aepyceros > Aepyceros melampus. The sequence goes on from SJXQ01010360.1 coordinate 80,923, forward strand.
AGACTGCTATGGGATTCCCCTAAACCTTGGATGGCAAATAGGGATCATCTCTTTATCAGCTATAATCCACTGAGAGATAATGACATTTTGGTGTGCTAATTCCTGAGACTTTCAAGTCCAGTCTACATTCAGGAAGAAAGAAGGTCCTGATCCATTGTTCCTGTCAGCTGAGAAGAGAAGATATGGCAGCCTTCCAGTTCTAATATTGAAATTCCAGAAAAGCTCATCATTAAGTTCATCTACTGGGGAATGAATAAATTTCAAAGATACCGTATTGGGTAGATAAAAATTAGATTTAAAATGCATTCAAATCTTTGATTTTAAAAAGTCATTCTAATATACCTCTAAATTTTTGAAGGTCTACATTTGTTCCCCATGTTTACCCTTTTATTTGCCCTCAAAATGCATAGAATGTGTTGAGTTTTCATGTAACCTCTCAAGGAAACTGCTCTCAGAATGTGGACAGAACATAAATCCCCCTTCCCTGTTTGGAAAACTTAAGGTAGTATCTGAAATGTGAAGCAAGACCTCTTACCCAAAAGACAGATGAAAGGAAATATTATAATTACTGAAGCAAGATAGCATAGTCATTAACAAGAACATCTACTGGGCCCAGACTTCCAGGATTCAGTTTCTTCATCAATGAAATGAAGATGATATTATCATACCTCAAAGGACTGGTATGTGGATTCAGTTACATAATCTTCATACAGCAATTTGCACATGCCTGGGACAAAGTGAATTCTCCTTCAATATCATGTATTATCATTGAAGAGTAGATGAGCTGACTGTATTTGCAACACTGGCCTTCCTCAGGACTCATCACATAGCCTGACTCATCTAAGCTGCCAGCATTCTCCTGCCACTTGGCCTCTCTTCCCTCTTCTCTACACTACCTTCCTAGCTCATTTAATATGTTTTCAAACATTTGCCTGCCTTGTGGAAATAAAAAAAATCTACAGTCTAAGTAGTCAGGACTTCTTTAGTCTACATTCTACCCAAGACACAAGGATGGTAGAGGGAAAGTTTATTATTTTTGCTGGCTTTACAACATTGTTCGTTTTTAATGAAATAAATTTAGGGGAACTGGGGCTCATGATTAGTACCTTATGGACAGGGAGGAGTAAGTTTTCTGGAGATACCACCTATACAATTATTTTTGTTTTCATCTTGAAGCTGAATTTTGTTTAATAAGTATCTGTATTTTCACTACTCACTAATCCCAAATAAGATTAGAATAGATATAGTTTGTTCCTTAGGGTACTTCATAAAATATTTATGATAAAAGATCTGGCCTTTTTCCCCAATCTATTTTATACCAATCTTTCGTTAAAAGAAAAAGACTAATAGCTGGAACAGTGGAATAGAAGCAGGCATACAAAGTAAAAGTCTCAAATTTTTAAAAGTATAAGGACAGAAAAATAAAAGAATTATAAAATCTATACATGCTGTAACTCTTTATACAAAAAAAGTGGAAATTACAGTCTTGTTAGCTTATGGAGTTGGGTTATATAGATATGCTACTTATATGGTAGGACATAATATATATCCAAACCATTTTAATAATAGTCATAAAATATGGAGCAGTCTTGATGGGAGACAAGAACAGAAGATATTTTAAAGCAGTTTGGGCAAGCTCAGTATATTCATCATTAATAATTAACCAAAATGAAGGGACTGATGCTGTACTACAAAATTTATTTGCAATCCTTCATCAGTAGCTAGTTACATCTTGTAAAGTTACAGTTAAATCTCAATTGTCTTTCATTGGAAAAAAAAATCAGCTCTAGATTTTATGGACTTACTGAAACAGAGAGGGACCCTTCAAGGCCTTCCCAGGGCAGACATCACCCCCATTATGTCCTCTGCCTGCCTTTCATCTGTAGAAAAACTTTAGTCACAGGTAAGTTTAATCAGAGAAGGGAAGAAATGTAGAGGCAAAGGAAAGCAGTCAAACAAAACAAAATAGTAATACTTCAGTCAAATCCAAAGACCTTTAGTTCCTTCTCAGGGTCTATAGATTTATTCTGAGCCACATCCTTTGAGCTGTTTTGTAAACACGGAAACTCCCACCAGGTGGAAGAAGTTAACTACCTGGGACAAGACTGCAGGCATGACATAAGCTGTACTTAAAATAATCAGGATGATGCTGCTCAGACCGCTGCATGACCAATTTCAAGACGACTGTCAGAGCTGACTGTGCTGTTTCTGAATGTAGTCCCTTCCCTCTGACTATCCACCCCCTGAAACTCCCCTTTAGAAGCTCTGGCCCACTTGTCAGCAAGGGAGTCAGTCTCCAGACATGAGTCTACCTTCTCTCCAGGTTGTCACCCTCCAGAATAAAACAAACTTTCCTTTCTACCAACACTTGCCTCTTTAGTATAGGCTTCTGAGAAGCAAGCAGCCAGCCTGAATTCAGTACTGTTATCCTTTACAGTTGACAACCTAGCTTTACGACACTACGTCCCACAGCAGACAGCATGCAGCTCTCTCCACCACCCATCAGCTGGCCTTGTGAGGTCTTCAAGATACAAACTGCCCTATACCCTATGCAATGAAAGGAGTAAAGTGAAGTCGCTGAGTCATGTCCGACTCTTTGCGACCCCATGTACTGTAGCCTACCAGGCTCCTCCATCCATGGGATATTCCAGGCAAGAGTATTGGAGTGAGTTGCCATTTCTTTCTCCAGGGGATCTTCTCAACCCAGGGATCGAACTCAGGTCTCCCTCATTGTAGGCAGACACTGTACCATCTGAGCCTCCAGGGAAGTCTGAAAGGAGTACACCAAAGCTTATTCTGTGTCTGGACTAACCTCATCACATGACACTAACAAACTTCACATAGCACAGCACCATTTGCAGGCCAGCATCTTAGTCTGGGCTGCTATAACAAAACACTGCAGACAGGGTGGCTTACGTGACAAACAGTTATTCCCAAACCTCGTGAATCTCCTGTAATCCTAAATACCTACAAAGACCCCACCCCAAATCCTATTGCATTGGGAATTAGGGCTCTAGGATGTGTATTTGGAGGGATACAAACATTCAATCCATAGCACACAGTCTATATAGTACTAAGAAAAGCTCTTTTTCCCTTTTCTTCTATAAATTAAGACCAAATTTAATTGGATTTGGGAACTCAGGATTGGGAACTCATGTACACCTGAGACAGATTCATGTCAATGTATGGCAAAACCAATACAGTACTGTAAAGTAAAATAAAGTAAAAATTAAAAATAAAAAAAAAAAAAAGACCAAATCTTATGGCCTGGTCTTCATTTGTTGAGTGTAGGAAAGGAATCAGGACTTCAAGTTGCTTCAAATGTTAACATTATAAAACAGGGCAAATTTAACTCTAAAGTGCCAGTAATCTCTCCCCCAAAAAAAGTACTAAAGAAATAGAGGAAAGATTTGTCACCGAATTATGTGGAATTTCAGAATTATATCATAAAGGGTGTATTAAATCATATGTTATGTTATACCATATTTTTAACCATAACAATAACTCATTCTAAATCATAAACAATGAATAAAATAACCCAAGAAATTTGGTAAAACTGTTCATGTTTACTTCTTCAAATATTGTAAGAAGTAACTGTTTTAATATTAAAAATATAAAAGCAGCTTTTACTTGTCCAGATTAAAGGAAAATATAAAGAAATTATCAAAAGGGATGTTTAGAGACGCAATTATCAGTAAAAATACAAAGCAGGGGGGTATGAGATCCTTGGAGACTTTATCAGACAAAAATGGAAGGCAATTATACCTGAAAGAAATTTGCTTTTAAGGCCCCAAATAAGAAAGTAAAACAAGCTTAGGAATTATAACGTGTTATTTTTTAAAAGGCCAAGCTTTTATTAGGGTATCACTTCTAAAAAGTTCAACTTCAGTTCAGTCATTCAATCATGTCTGATTCTTTGCAACCCCATAGACTGCAGCACACCAGGGTCCCTGTCCATCATCAACTCCCAGAGCTTGCTCAAACTCATGTCCATCGAGTCAGTAATACCATTTAACCATCTCATCTCTGTCATCTCCTTCTCCTCCAGCCTTTAATCTTTCCCAGCATCACGGTCTTTTCCAATGAGTCAGTTCTTTGCATCAGATGATCAAAATACTGGAGCTTCAGCTTCAGCATCAGTCTTCCAATGAATATTCAAGACTGATTTCCTTTAGGATGGACTGGTTGGATCTCCTTGAAGTCCAAGGGACTCAAGAGTCTTCTCCAACACTATGGTTCAAAAGCATCAATTTCTCAGTGCTCAGCTTTCTTTATGGTCCAACTCTCACATCCATACATGACTACTGGAAAAATCATAGCTTTCACTAGATGGACCTTTGCTGACAAAGTAATGTCTCTGCTTTATAATATTCTATCTAGGTTGATCATAGCTTTTCTTCTAAGGAGCAAGTGTCTTTTAATTTCATGGCTGCAATCACCATCTGCTGTGGTTTTGGAGCCCAGGAAAATAAAATCTGTCACTGTTTCCATTGTTTCCCCATCTATTTGCCAGGATGATGGGACTGGATGTCATGATCTTTGTTTTTTGAATGTTGAGTTCAACTTAAGACAGTTAAAGGGCTTCCCTGGTGACTCAGTGGTAGAGTCTGCCTGCCAATGCAGGAGACACAGGTTCAATCCCTGATTTGGGAAGATCCCCCAAGCTGCAGAGCAACTAAGCCCATACATCACAACTATTTAGCCTGTGCTCTACAGCCCGGGAGCCACAACTCCCGAAGCTGAGCCCATGCTCTGCAACAAGAGAAGCTACTGCAATGAGAAACCTGCATATCACAACTAGAGAAAAGACCATGCAACAGTGAAGATCCAGCTTAGCCAAAAAACAAATAAAATTATTTTTTAAAAAATACTTTAAATTTTATGTTCTGCCTCCACAAATGACATTCTATAATGGTCACCACAATTCCCTTCTCAACAACCATCTATGCCAAATGAAATCTCATTTCTCTTTACTATAAATGGTTTAGAGAATGTCAAATAACTCAGACCTGGATAACAAGGACTAAGGAAAGTTTGCTACAAAATAGATTTGCAGAAACATTTCTTGCCTCTATAGAAAAGATGAAGATAACTGATTCTTATTGTTTTCAGGACAAGAGATGTTTGAAATTGCTGAAGCTGAATTTATTTCCAACAACCTGGCTTGAAGCTAAGCAGTGGAAGTAGGTGAAACTAAAAGAATCTTAACAACCAAGAGAGCCTTGACATGCGAACCTAGACTCTGTCCTATTTGTAGACTTACTGTAGTAGGAGAGAATTCAAATGCCTGTCAGAATCAAGCATTCCAATTGCTTGACGCTGAAGGCATCCACTTGATACCCCTGCTTCTGGCTGATGAGGCCCCATGAACCCTTAGAGTTTATACACCTACTCATCACATAAAGTCCTGCTATGTACAGGTCCTCATCCTTCTCTGCCTGTTAAGTATGTGGCTGAGTAAAGATGTGCTACTGGATCAATTAAAGTCTGTTTGAAGCTCTAGAGTCTGTGGAATTGTTGTAAGTGTTTTCTGCTTACAAGGCTGCCAACAAAAGATCAGTTCATCAGTTTCTGTAGGAGATTGGACTATGAGAAAAAAATGGTAAGCCAATGATAGCTCTGATTTGTACTCACAAATCAATTGTCTTATTTGGTCAGAATCCAGAGTATAGTTTCAGGTTAGACTAGGGTAAAAACGGAGCAGAGATAGGCAGACCTCGCTTTTAGATAATAAGCATTCTTTGCAGTTTTACCCAGTCCTGATCTTTGTTAAAGTTATACTTAATTCATAAAAAGCAAGACCAAGAGTAGACACACAGATTGTGGAATTCCCTGTGAACTTGCTCTGAATAAAATAGAGAAGTTACTAAACTTCTCAACTAAAATGGATACCAAATCCTACTGAGACTAAATCTGAACATTAGCAGCAACAATGAAACAGATCAAGATTACCTGGAATTCTCTGAAACACAAATGACTTTGTTCCTGGGGCAGATAGTTGTTTTGTTAATCCAACTTTAACTGGATTCACTTAGCATTAATATGATACTGCAGATATCAAGGTCACACCTTTTAGTTAATACTCCTGCACGTCGGTCATGTTTTAGCAAGATTTTAATCTCCAGACAGACATTAGTCAGAGTTTTATAGGTGAAAATAAATTTTAATCAAAGTTTGTTCAAACTTATAGTTATTTTCTCCCTTGATTTATCTAACAGTAAGGGTTAACTTTTGAAACTGTACAAATGGAATTCTCTGTGAGACTGTAAGTCTGATGAGCAGAGATAGCATCTACTTTTCTGTTCCAAACAGAGCATGATTCTTAGTGCTCAATAAATGTTAAATTATGAATAATAATAAATGCACATAAAGCCTGGGAGAAAAATGTTGCTGAATGCACATTTATTTATTGATTCAATTTCCACAGTACTTTCTTGTTGAATGCTTTATAAATTTGACCTCAGATTATACCAGTAAGATAAGTAAAATGATAGAAAACTTAAAGGAAACAAAGGAAAGGAAATCTCCTAGAAATCCAAACCAGAAAACTTCTTTTGGTAACATTGTATATGTTTCCTAAAACTACACAGTGAATTTGTCAGAGTTTTGAAAAGGCTCCCTGGTGAGTTTAAACTCATTTATTACAGAAAACTGATGGACGATGGCTGGCTCAGTTCAAAAGAAGAGGTTTAGACAAAACAAAGGAAATGATTAAGACCCTGAAGAAAGGAGAAGGTTCCCAGGAGCCTTTTTTATTTTCCCTAGGGATTACTGTCAACTCAGAACCAGGGTTTTTTCGAATATGGACTGAGCCCACGTGTTTTGTGAGGGCATCAAAAAGTAGAGTAGAGGTTAGAATGTTTAACTTCTTGCTGACGTTCTCATTAAACTATAGGAAAGATGCAAAGCTGTATCTTTGTGTCTTTGATTGTGGTAAGAATCCTGAGACAGAAGATTAGGAAAGTGAAGGATTAGGAAGGTGTGCCCTTTTTATTTCTTCCTCCTTTCAGAGCCAGGTCCAGTACTGACCACAGGGGAGTCACGGCAGTAAGTCTGCAATTTCAGAATGTGTTTTTATTTATTAAAATATATGTGTATAAAATTATAGAATTATACACCTAAATAGGGGAAATTGGAGAAGGCAAAGGCAACCCACTCGAGTACTCTTGCCTGGAAAATCCCATGGATGGAGGAGCCTGATAGGCTGAGTCCATGGGGTCGCTAAGAGTCGGACACAACTGAGCGAGTTCACTTTCACTTTTCACTTTCACACATTGGAGAAGGAAATGGCAACCCACTCCAGTGTTCTTGCCTGGAGAATCCCAGGGACAGCGGAGCCTGATGGGCTGCCGTCTATGGGGTCGCACAGAGTCGGGCACAACTGAAGCGACTTAGCAGCAGCAGGGGAAATTATGGTATATAAATTATACTTTAAGAAAGTTAATTATTTGTAATTACTAAAAAAGAAAATTAAAAAAAAAAAAAAAAACAGGTGGGGAGCTTCCCAGGTGGTGCCAGTAGAAAAAAATATACCTACCAGAATAGGAGACACAAAAGACACAGGTTAGATCCCTGGGTCTGGAAAGGAAGCGCTCCTAGAATAGAAAATGGCAACTCACTACAGTATTCTTGCCTGGAAAATTCCATGGACAGAGGAACTGGGTCATGTGGTCGCAATGGTCAGGAATGACTGATGCACTAAAATAATGTGTAAATCCTATGCTCTAACAATTCCAATTTTGAGAATTCATCCTGTATAACAAATCTCAGTCCAAAAATTACAAAGCACTTGTTAAGGGCTAGTCACCATTTTACATGCTTTATAAATAACTTATTTATCCTTTATTTCTTTAGATATAAAAGGTTCAGTCATTTACTCCTCCAACAAATACTTACTGCAAGCCTACTGGAAACCAGTAGGCAGTATGGAAACATGAGATGGTCTACAGCTCTGTCTAATAGTCAATATTCAAAGTACATAAAATTTTGAGTACTGGAAGGAAAAGCTGATTTGGATACAGACCAACAAAAGGAAGCCTGATTTAGATAAGAAGCTAATCAGGAATGACTTCCTTGAGAAAATTCCATTTCAGAATCAGAAAACACAATAAATATGGTTTAGCCAGATCAAGTGTTCATAGTAGGGGGGTGGTGTTCAATTCTTCTAAATATCATTGCCACTTTTACATATATATATATATATACACACATATACATATCAGTTAGTCATTCAGTCACTCAGTCATGTCCAACTCTTTGTGACCCAATGGACTGAAGTATGCCAGGCTTCCTTGTCCATCACCAACTCTCAGAGCTTACTCAAACTCATGCTCATTGAGTCAGTGATGCCATCCAACCATCTCATCCTCTTTTGTCCCCTTCTCCTCCCACCTTCAATATTTTCTAGCATCAAGATCTTTTGCAATGAGTCAGTTCTTTGCATCAGATGGCCAAAGTATTGGAGTTTCAGCTTCAGCATCAGTCCTTCCAATGGATATTCAGGACTGATTTCCTTTAGGATGGACTGGTTGGATCTCCCTGCAGTCCAAGGGACTCTCAAGAGTCTTCTCCAACACCACAGCTCAAAAGCACCCATTCTTTGGTGCTCAGCTTTTTTTAAAGTCCAACTCTCACATCCATGCATGACTACTGGAAAAACCATAGCTTTGACTGGACGCACCTTTGTCGGCAAAGTAATGTCTCTGCTTTTTAGTATGCTGTTCTAGGTTGGTCATAGCTTTTCTTCCAAGGAGCAAGCATCTTTTATGTTCATGCAGTCACCATCTGGAGTGATTTTGGAGCCCCCCAAAATAAAGTCTGTCACTGCTTCCACTGTTTCCCCATCTATTTGCCATGAAGTGATGAGTCCATCCTAAAGGAGATCAGTCCTGGGTGTTCTTTGGAAGAAGGACTGATGTTGAAGCTGAAACTCCAATACTTTGGCCACCTGATGAGAAGAGCTGACTCACTGGAAAAGACCCTGATGCTCAGAAAGATTGAGGTCAGGAGAAGAAGGGGACAAAAGAAGATGAGATGGTTGGATGGCATCACCAACTCAATGGACATGGGTTTGGGTGGACTGTGGGAGTTGCTGATGGACAGGGAGGCCTGGCGTGCTGCAGTTCATGGAGTCGCAAAGAGTCAGACATGACTGGGTGACTGAACTGAACTCAACTGATGGGACCACATGCCATGATCTTAGTTTTCTGAATGTTGAGTTTTAAGCCAGTTTTTTCACTCTTTTCGTTTACTTCATCAAGAGACTCTTTAGTTTTTGTTCGCTTTCTGCCATAAGGGTAGTGTTAACTGCATATCTGAGGTTATTCATATTTCTCCCGGCAATCTTGATTCCAGCTTGTGCTTCACCCAGCCTGGCATTTCACATGATGTACTCTGCATATAAATGAAATAAGCAGTGTGATAATATACAGCCTTGAAGTAGTCCTTTTCCTATTTGGAACCAGTCTGTTGTTCCATGTCCCCTTCTAACCTTTGCTTTTTGACCTGCATACAGGTTTCTCAAGAGGGAGGTTGGTGGTCTGGTATTCCCATCTCTTTCAGAATTTTCCACAGTTTGCTGTGATCCACACAGTCAAAGGCTTTGGCATAGTCAATAAAGCAGAAGTAGATTTTTTCCTGGAACTCTCTTGCTTTTTTGATGATCCAGTGTATGTCGGCAATTTGATCTCTGGTTCTTTTGCCTTTTCTAAATCCAGCTTGAACATCTGGAAGTTCATGGTTCACGTACTGTTGAAGCCCGGCTTGGACTATTTTGAGCATTACTTTGCTAGCATGTGAGATGAGTGCAATTGTGAAGTAGTTTGAATATTCTTTGGTATTGCCTTTCTTTAAGATTGGAGTGAAAACACCTTTTCCAGTCCTGTGGCTGCTGCTGAGTTTTCCAAATTTGCTGGCATATTGAGTGCAGCTCTTTTATATACACACACACACACACACACACACACACACATATACATGCTGATATCAAATTGGAGTTTATTGCATGCAGTTAGAGAAGAGTCCAAAATAATGGTATTAGTTCATTAAAAAGTAGTGAACACAGATGACATGAGATCACTGTTCATGATATGAAAAAGTAGTGAACACAGATGACATGAGATCACTGTTCATGATATGAAAAGCATCGTTCTCAAAACAACTGTTTATTTGAAAACTGTGTGTGTTATGGCAAGTTAGAATAATCTCTCCTGAAAAGAAAATATAATACAGACTTTAGAAAAAGAGTTCACAATCCAGGGGGGAAAAAAATGAGACATTTTGTTCTGGATCTCAGCAACATAATCTTTTCTATATTTGTTAATCTCATTATAAACAAAGGCGATGGATCCACTTCCCACTTGTCATCCCTTTGCTATTTCCCAAGGGTTCAGGCTTTTGTGGTTTGTAATAATATACCCTACAAAAATGAAATCATCACAATAGCTTTGGTACTTCAATAATTTTAGAAACAGAGTTTCTTAAAAGATTCAGAGTAAACTAACAAAAGAGTAGGTTAGTGCCATTTTCTCCTTCATGGATATCAAATCTACAAGCAAAGTCTTGATCAAATAATCTGTACTGCATGTAAATAGGATGTTCATAGATTCATTTTTGTATTGTATCCTTTTCTCCAAAAAAAAAAATAATAAAGAAGTTTAGTGAACAGTCTCTATTTGTTAATACTGAAGTACATTTGAAGCACACAGTGTATTATCATAAACGTTTTCTTGGGTTTCTCTGCAGTTTAAACTGAATTATACATATAAATTTAAAGTGTAAACACCACAAAGACTTGTTTAAATTTGATGTGAGAAATGTCACTATCATTTTACATTTGAAGTTTCATTTGCTTTAACTTCCCTGATATTATGTAATCATCTAATTTATTGAGATTTAACAGCCATCTGCATAACTAGATGTAGGATTGTAACACATAAAGCTGCAAAATTTATTCATGATGATCCTGTCTGAATTATCATTTTTTAGAGCTGTTTGTTTGGTAACCATAAAACAGCCATTAAAAAGTCATAAGTGAGGTGAGTGAAGTGTTGTTCAAGGTTTTCAAAAGTCCCTGCTTTACTTTAAACAGTTTTTCCTCCTTGCAGTATCAGATATGCAAATAAGCCATTAGGGCATATTGCTGTGTCAGAAATTAATACATCATTGTCTCCTAATAATCCCTGCAGTCTCCTCTCTACATAAACTGAGAAGATTGATTTTTGTTTTTTTAAGAAATCTTATGTAAGTGTCTTTCATGTACAGCAGACACAGTGCTGGCTATTGAACCACTTGACTCAACTTCACACTCAGCCTTGATCTCTTTCTAGGCAAATTTTCACACATAACAATAAGGATGTGAGATGTTCTTGCCCAAGACAGTGCAGCTAAGCACTAGACCAGAAACTTTATGTGAGAACTCATCTGTAATCCCAGTGTGACCCAGCTCTACTTCTAAAACTTTCCTACAGTTCAATTTCCTGTAAGACTAAATTCTGCTTTCCTCCTCTAATTGGCTCTATGACCTTGCCTCTGTTCCTCCTCTACTGTAAATTTCATCAACCTCTTAAGACTTTTAACAGCCTCACATTTCCTCTTCTTTATGAGATTTCAATATCAAATGGCCTCATTTTTATTTACATTAGGTTTCATGTACTGTCTCTCGCCTTACCTTTTGCCAATATACTCTGCAGGTGATCTTATTATCTCTCCATCTGTCTCTGATCATCTTTATCAAGAAAAATGATTCCCTTAGTTCTAAAGAGAAATGTTTATGCTTTCAATACGAGGTAATCATAGAGCTCTTTCTTTGCACATGGTTGCACATGAGATATGTATCAGATCTTATGATATGTGCTTATAACAATACTCAGATGAGAATTTACAGAATAGAAACAGAGATTAATTATAAAGAAACTAAGCCTTTCTTCATTAAAGGTTGACTGCACAAAAAGATATGATGGGAGTCCTTACTCCAGCACATAAGAATGTAATCTTATTTGGAAATAGAGTCATTGCAATTGTAATTAGTTAAGATGAGATTATACTAGAGTAGAAGCCTCTAATCTAAAGTGAGTAAGTGAGTGACAGTCGCTCAGTCATGTCTGACTGTGACCCCATGGACTGTAGCCTGCCAGGCTCCTCCGTCCAAAGCATTCTCCAGGCAAGAATACTGGAGAGGGTTGCCATTTCCTTCTCCAAATCCAATATGACTGGTATCTTTTAAGATGACAACCATGTGAAGAAACATGGACATACATGGAGAACACCATGTATGTGATAACACATGTGATAACAAAGGCAAGATTGGAGTTTTGTGCTCCAAACCAATGAATGCCAAACCAATAAACCACCACAAGTTGGAGACAGACAAGGAAGGATTCCCCTACAAGTTTCAGAGGGGGCAAGACTCTGCTAATAACTTGATTTCCAACCTTCTAGTCTCTGGAACTATGAGACAATATATTTCTGTTGTCTTAAGCCACTCAGTTAATTGTATTTTGTTATGCCAATACTAGGAAGTTAATACACTCCTGTTTCAGCTAGAAAAATTAGATTAAAAAGTCCAAAGAAAGTAGACATAAATAATTTTAAAAATGAAGGTAGTTCACTTTAAAATAAAAATGCAAATCAACAAAGAACCTTATTTTCAAAATAATATAACTTAGTTGTTAAAAGGCCAACATAGCTTTCCTAGGTGGGAGTGTACTAGAAAGGAAAAGAAGGAAAAAATTAAAAACCAATAGAAAAAGGAAACAATAAATATCCACCAAAAAAGATAGAATTTTATTTTTAAATACTGTAATAGCTTGACAGTTAATAAAATAAAAAGATCAAGATGTAACATTTAATGTCCATTCTAAATTTTTAAAATTTCATTTTGTAAGAATTCCCAAACTTAATTTAAGTATCTTAGGGCTTCCTACGTGACACAGTGGTAAAGAATCCACCTGCCAATGCAGGAGAAACAAGAGACATGGATTTGATCCCTAGGATGGGAAGATACCCTGGAGTAGGAAATGACAGCTCACTCCAGTATTCTTGCCTGAGAAATTCCATAGACAGAGGAGCCTGATGGACTACATTCTGTGGGGTCACAAAGAGTTGGACACAACTGAATACAACAATATGTTTGAGAAACAAGAAGTTTTACTTCCTTGTGAACAGTCAGTATTCCCAATAAGTCAATTTAACTGATACAAAAAGAAATTAGGAAGAAATATTATAAAGAAAAGACATGGCTATATTTATTTGCAGAGATTACAATATTCTATAAAAATCAAGACAAGTAACTGCAAACTAGCACAAGTAGAAAATTCAGCAAGATAACTCAATGTGTCACACCAACAACAAAATTAATGCATTTCTAGAAACTAGTCAGAGTGTTAGTCATTTAGTCATGTCTCACTCTTTGCAACCCCATGGACTGTAGCCCACGAGGCTCCTCTGTCCATGGAATTCTCCAGGCAAGAATACTGGAGTGGGCTGCCATTTAAAAATGTAATAGAATACATATCATTCACAAAGCAAGACAATATTTACAAGATACAAATTACTAATCAGGCCTATACTTATGTAAGATATTTTTTGGCTACTGATCTATTAAATATAAATAAAACATATAAAATTTAACCACAATGGAGCCACATATCAATATGATGAATGGAGAAATATGATTTTTAAAAAATGTTAGAAAATGCTATATAACACAAGGAACTGAGCCTGGCACTGTGATGACCTAGAGAGGAGGGAGGGTGGGAGGGGAGGGAGGCTCAACAGGGAGAGGATATATAAATATATAGAATTTCACTGATTCATATTGTTGTACAGCAGAAGCCAACACAACACTGTAAAGCAATTTTCCTCCAATTAATAAAAATTAAAAATGTTATTTTTCTCCTCATAAATGTTAAAATTTAGTGCAATCTAAACAAAACTTTTTATGCAATTTGACAAACAATTTTATGTTACTGGAAAGAGAAAGAAGTAACAAGTAGAAATTGTCTAGTAAGTGACAAAGTAGGATATAAAACTAGAGTCACTAAAATATTTTTAGTGCAGCAGAATTAAAGAAATTAATACTATACAACTGAATGTTCAGAAACACTATAAAGTTAATATGTATCAATGATTATCACAAAGTACTTCAAGTTACTGATAAAAATATGAAGTAGTCAATATTTAACCCTAACTTTGATGGGGCAACTGTATACCTAAATGCAATTATATATCTATTACAAAAATATCCAATACTGACACCAAAAAATAAATTCCTGATAGATCTAAGAGGTAAATAAAGAAAAAAAAAAAAGAAATGTTTTCATTGTATTTTATCTAGGAAGACTTCCAATAAACAACATACACAAAAATGAAAAACTTATCAAGGTAAGTTTTACATATTTAAATATATACAAATACAAAACATTTCTATGTTAAAAGGATGATTAAGCAAATTTAAAAGACTAACATATAACTAGGAAAATGTAAATAATATAGAAAATATAAGTCTGCAGAATCTATAAAGATATACTACATATTTATAAGAAAAAAAACATGCCTATGAAAATGGTCTAAAAATATGGATAGGTGATTCAAGAAAAAAATAATTAAATCTATTAATAAACATTAATAGAAAATTAAGATAAATTTAGAAATGAACTTAGAAAATTTGGAGATATATCCTTTGAACTAAGAATTAATATAAAAATAACTAAAAAGAAATTTCTTCCTTTGTGGCTTCCCCTGTGGCTCAGATGGTAAAGAATCTGCCTGTAATGCAGGAGACCTGTGTTCAATCCATGGATTGGGAGGATCGCCTAGAGAAGGGAAAGGCCAGTATTCTGGCCTGGAGAATTCCATGGACTATACATAGTCCATAGGATTGCAAAGAGTCAGACATGACCGAGCGATTTGCACTTTCACTTCACTTTCAAAAAGAAATTGCCTTATCAGTGTGTGAACTTCTCTCATTCTTGATGATGGAAATTATTCCCTCCATAAATGTACAAAAGACTGACTTTGAGAATCTTCCATCAACTTCTTTACTTAACGCCAGCTCTCAGCCCTGAACATGCATAAGCAAAGGCATAAAGTAGTGAAAACTAAGCCCCACGTTAAAGGCCTTAAATGGCAGACAGGATATTCCTTCATCACAGAACTGTGCGTCCAGCAAAACTGATGGCTTTCCAGTTTCTGAAATACAACACGCTTACTTGGATTTCAGGTCAGTTATAGAAGGCAGTGGCGCCCCACTCCAGCACTCTTGCCTGGAAACTCCCATGGACGAGGAGCCTGATGGGCTGCAGTCCATGGGGTCGCTAAGGGTCAGGCACGACTGAGCGACTTCACTTTCACTTTCCACTCTCATGCACTGGAGAAGGAAATGGAACCCACTCCAGTGTTCTTGCCTGGAGAATCCCAGGGACGGGGGAGCCTGGTGGGCTGCCGTCTATGGGGTCGCACAGAGTTGGACACGACTGAAGCGACTTAGCAGCAGCAGCATATATGCCTAGAATCCTTTCTTTTCACCATTGCAGAAATTCACTGCTCTAATGAGCAACAGCAATGCACATGAAATTAAAGAAGTCATTACTTCGAGTTAGATAAACAGTGGAACTAATGAAAATAATGAAAAAAGATTCTTTTTAATCTGCTGGTGAATTACTTGATATGCCACACTCAATTTTAGAGCTTAGGGAAAGTTAATTTGAAGAGCTGATCAAAATCAATCTGTGATTGTTTAGCATATAAATAACTCAAAGGAGAATGTTCTACATAGGAATATTTCTTAAAATTTCTTGGAAATTGCCAAGAAATAGTCTGCAAGGAGAAACTCAGAGCTTTTCCAGTTAAAGGCACAGGGGATCCTACAGGGTGGGAAGAAGTACTCCTAGTCTTTCCAAATTGCCTTTGTTCTATCAAATGGGTGAAATGAGAATTCTAATCACCCACACTTTCCTGTCTCTTATCTCCCAGCCCAACTAGTTCTATTTTCTTAAGTCCATCACACCTGATTGTATGGTCTTCCTTCCTTTTTATGTCATTGTATGGATTGATACGTGTCCTCCTGCAAAGATATGATATAAATCCCCTAGTGCCTCAGAATGTGACTTCACATAGCAATGTTGTCTCTACAGTGATATCCAAGTTAAAATGAAGTCACTAAAGCAGGCCTCCATCCAGTGTGACTGGTGCCCTCTTGAAAAGGGGAAATTGGGACAAAGAGACACACACAGAGGAAAGATGCTGTGAAGACACAGGGAGGAGGCGACAATGGGATGTAAGTGATGTATCTAGAAATGAAAGAATGCTTAAGATTGTCAGCATACACCAAAAGCTACGAGAGCTATTTTATATTTATTCTTTAAAATTTTCTACTTTCACATTTGTTGTGTGTCATGTATGGATGGACATACATGACCATAAAGAAAGTTGAGCACCAAAGAATTGATGCTTTTGTACTATGCTGTTGGAGAAGACTCTTGACAGTCCCTTGGACTGCAAGGAGATCAAACCAGTCAATCCTAAAGGAAATCAGTCCTGAATATGCATTGAAAGGACTGAAGCTGAAGCTTCAATAGTCTGGCCACTTGATGTGAAGACAGACTCACGGGAAAAGACCCTGATGCTGGGAAAGATTGAAAGCAGGAGGAGAAGGGGACAACAGAGGATGTGATGGTTGGATGGCATCACTAACTAGACGGACACGAGTTTGAACAAGCTCCGGGAGTTGGTGATGAACAGGGAAGCCTGGCGTGCTACAGTCCATGGGATTGCAAAGAGTTGGACACTACTGAGCGACTGAACTGAACTGAACTGATGTACCTGCAATCTCAAATACACAGTAAGAAATATTTCCCAGTGGGAACACATTTGCTGTAGTCACTTAGTTGTATCTGACTCTTTGGACTGTAGCCCAACAGGTGCCTTTCATGGTTTCATGAAAGTTCATGTTAAATTATAAAATTCAAGGTAATATACAATAAGTTAACTTCTCACATATTTAAATACTGAATATCTAAAAATGTAAAGTCATTCATTATTATTATACTGCACCTCATCAGTGGATTTAAAATTAAATAATTACTGTCCTTTCAAGTTGTTTATAATTTTCTTCAACTAAATCAGATGTATTTTGATAAGAATATATCAGCTATACACTGAAATATTTCCTTGACATTCACACTATATGCAAAATTCAAAGGGAAAAATAAAGACATTCTATACTTTAGAGAACTCTAGAGAAGGAAATGGCAACCCACTCCAGTGTTCTTGCCTGGAGAATCCCAGGGACGGGGGACCCCGGTGGGCTGCCATCTATGGGGTCGCATAGAGTTGGACATGACTGAAGCGACTTAGCAGCAGCAGCAGCAGAGAACTCTAAAGGAGTAATGAACTTCTGTTTTATGTACTTTTCAGTTCTTTGCTGATTGCTACACATAAATCCAAATTTATTATAAATATAAATAACTACCAGTGAGAATAATTATATAAATATAATCAACTTATCAAATCATTAAACCTAAGATAGTTGATAATATACCTAGTATAGCTGATAAACAATCCTCTGATAATCACAAAATTATTCCTAGAAAATAAAGAAACTAAAAGATGTATTCGGAATAGTCACAAACTTGAAAAAACACCCAAATAGAGACAGTTTTACAAAAGTTAATGGTTTTCACTATTAAAATAATCATGCTTATTTTAAGAGATCTAGAAAATGTCACAAATTATCAAATTAAGTGATTAAACATTCAAATCCCCTGACCCATAGATACATACTTTTCATTTTGGTGAAATTAAACATTACACAATAGAGACCATACATATTTAGAACTTGTTTCTGTACTTAACCTTACATCATGAACATTCCCTCAAAGAAACAGATTTGCCTTAATGTTTCATTATTAAGTTTGCAAATTTAGCTGTCTAAATGTTTGTAATTAAAAACAGTCTTCAAACAAACTTCAGATTGTTTTCATTGCTCTATGTGTTTTATTAATTCATGTTATCTGTAAATGTATAGTCATTAGCTTAACTTACTCCTCCAATAGAAATAATTTATTAAAACCATTGTAAAACATTACATACACATAGTTTATTCAAATATACATCATATGTTTAAATTTTTTAGAGTATATCTTGGGAATGACTTTTTAACTTAACAAAATACATTTGGTATTAACTTCATATGCTAATGCAATAAATATACATATTAATACCACTTGGTAGGACCTTCACTATCATTTATTGTGAGACAAAGAAAAAGGTACTTGTGTAGATACTCTTGGAATACTCTATAATTCCGTACTTTGTAATCCAATTTCCCTGTTCATTCTGATTTTATGTTCAGTTACATTAAAAATTTTTGTGATAGCAGTTTATATCTAAACCTTAAGGGACTCAGAAGATAATTCTGTTATCCTCTAATTCTTAAAAAAAAATTACCTTAAAGTAATCAAACACAATAGTTATTATTCTCTTAAAAGAACAAGATATCAGTATTTAAGATTATATCAAGATAATAAAATAAATAATCTGAAAATGTTCCAAATATAAATATCTGAAGAATATGCAAATAGTATACACACACACACATATATATGTCATATAACAAGCACTCTTTTAAATGTACAATTGAATTCTCTAGAAAATAAGGGAATCCATCTAGCCCTCAAAGCAAGAGTAGGTTGAAAAACAGAGAGAGAAGCCATAGACTGGGGTCTTTAGGAAATTAAGAGTCATAACTGAGATAATGGTTTAAAGCTAAGACCCTTGGAAAGGCTGTGTCACCAACCAGAGGACAGTCTCAGAAAAAATTTCAGCTTGAGTAGAAGGAAGTTTGCTAAGGAGTGGAAAAAATGAATCCCCTGAAAATGACACTTGTACTTTCTAAGAACTCGAAGAAAGAAATTAATACAAAAATTGGTTCCTTTCAACAGAAGTAAGATTATCTGCCACAGTGGGAAACATTCTCAAACAGATCCTCCTGCATTTCTGTTAAGAACTCCCATTTTGTAAGGTTCTAGAAAAAGGATTACTATAAGAAAATGAAATGGATACACAAGAAATGCGCCAAATAAGGTAATCTGCAGAAGAAACACAAGATTGAACATCTGAAAACTTCAATTAATGGAATTCTAGGAAATGGCACCCACTCCAGTGTTCTCGCCTGAAAAATCCCATGAACAGAGGATCCTGGTGGGGCAACCAGAGGACTGTAAAGAGTTGAAAGTGACTCTGCACAAGAGCCATTTTAATATGAAAGGATAAAATAGGTAAAGACATAAAAAGAAAAAGAAATCACATTAGAAAATCAGGTAACTTTTGAAAGAAACATTTAATTTTGAAAATAAGATAGCCAATAAAGCACCATAAAAGTGTTTTATAGACTATTACTATAAGAAAATGAAATGGATACACAAGAAATGCGCCAAATAAGGTAATCTGCAGAAGAAACACAAGATTGAACATCTGAAAACTTCAATTAATGGAATTCTAGGAAATGGCACCCACTCCAGTGTTCTCGCCTGAAAAATCCCATGAACAGAGGATCCTGGTGGGGCAACCAGAGGACTGTAAAGAGTTGAAAGTGACTCTGCACAAGAGCCATTTTAATATGAAAGGATAAAATAGGTAAAGACATAAAAAGAAAAAGAAATCACATTAGAAAATCAGGTAACTTTTGAAAGAAACATTTAATTTTGAAAATAAGATAGCCAATAAAGCACCATAAAAGTGTTTTATAGACAAGGAAAGAAGGAACTTATGTATTTAAATGTCAACCCGAGGACATTACAAATAAGGCAGCAAAAAAGAGACAAATAAGAAATGTCAAAACCAGTCAGAAGGGCAGGAGAGAAAGCATGAAAATCTCTAACTCTATCTACTTGGAGTTCCAAAAGGAAATAAAGAGGAGAGCAGAGAGGCAATATTTAAGAAATTAATGACAAAGAACTTTTCAGATTTAATAAAAGATATGTCTTCATATTCAAAAAGCACAATATTCCCTGAACATGTTAATTAGAAATAACCTCATCTTGATGCATTGTAGTACAACAGCAGAACTTCAAAACCAAGAGGATCTATTCACAACAAACAGGAAGGAAAACATTGCCAATATAGAAACTAATGTGGACAGTAAATGTCTCTGCAGCAGCAGGAGAAGCTGAAAGGTATTAGAAAAATGTCTTCAGATATCGTGCGTGCTTAGTCACTCAGTCGTGTCTGCCTCTGTGACCCTATGGGCTATAGCCCGCCAGGTCCCTCTCTCTGCAGGATTTTCCAGACAAGAAAAGTGGACTGGGTCACCATATCCTTCTCTAGGGGATCTTCCCAACCCAGGGATGGAACCCATGCTCCTGTGTCTCTTGCATTGTAGGCAGATTCTTTACCCACCAGGGAAGCCATGTCTTCAGACATAAAGAGGAAACAACTCACCATTTGAGATTCTGAAGCTAGCTAAGCAACTACTTCAGAGTGAGAAAAAACATCGGTGTTCTAATAAAAATTTTAAAATATATTATGACTAAAAACATTTCCATGAAATAACATTCTTCAGAAACAAGATAAGTGAACCCTAAAGGAATGATAGAGATACAACAGGAAAGAAAGATGAACAAGAATGTTGTAAGCTGTGATTATAACCAAATAAGCACTGGTTTTATAAAACATAAGCAAATATTGACTAAAAAGCTGTTAAAAGAAGTTAGAACTATAACAACAGACAAAAAATAGTAAGAATAAAGGAAAAGTGAATAGATTTTAAGAGCTCTAAGGTCTTGGGTTAGAGATAGTTAAAAGTTTCAGATAGAGTTTTTCCAGTTGTGGACATTATAATCTTACAAATTCAAATGATAAAGGAAAATAAGATTGTTGTGGTCCGGGCATGGGTTGGAAAAGAATTTCCAAGCATGAGACATAATGAGAGGGAAATAAAGTTTATTAGACTGGGAAACACTGTTAGAACAGCAGGCCAGCTCAAGGGAGAACCAATACTGAATAGGGGTCCTTAGACTACTTTTATACCCAGAGTACACGAGTGGGATAGGGGTCTTGCAGTTCATTGGCTGATTGGATGAGGCATGTATACTGGGTGGGAGAAAAGTAAGGCAAATACCTCCTCCCTATAGGGTAGGAGAGGAGACAGGTTAGACTGTTCCATTAATAGTTACAACATGCGGAAGGGAAGGAAGATAAGGGTCTGGTTTTCCATTCCTGCATTCCAAGACCCTCTTTGGTTACCTGCCCTTTCGTCCTTGGGTCACAACAAAGATGAAACAGAAGACACTTTAAAATATTATTGAATAAAACAGAGAAAACACCATTAAAATATTTGGAATAAAATGCACTAATTATCAATTGTTTATGCCTTGGATAGTGATAAAGTTACATAGTAATGGAAACAATAACTAAGACTTGTATGACCATTAGCACATGGCAAGAACTGCATCAGTCAGTCCAGCCACTCAGTCATGTCTGACCCTTTGCAACCCCATGAACTGCAGCACACCAGGCCTCCCTTGTCCATCAGCAACTCTCGGAGTCTGCTCAAACTCATGTCCATCAAGTCGGTGATTCCATCCAACCATCTCATCCTCTGTCGTCCCCTTCTCCTCCTGCCTTCAATCTTTCCCAGCATCAGAGTCTTTTCCAATGAGTCAGTTCCTCATATCAGGTGGCCAAAGTATTGGAGTTTCAGCTTCAGCATCAGGCCTTCCAATGAATATTCAGGACTGATTTCCTTTAGGATGGACTGGTTGGATCTCCTTGTATTCTAAGGGACTCTCAAGAGTCTTCTCTAACACCACAGTTCAAAAAGCATCAATTCTTTGGCACTCAGCATTCTTTATATTCCAACTCCCACATCCATACATGACTACTGGAAAAACCATAGCTTTGACAAGCCAGACCTTTTTTGGCAAAGTAATGTCTCTGCTTTTTAATATGCTGTCTAGGTTGTTCATAGTTTTCTTCCAAGGAGCAAGTGTCTTTTAATTATAGGGCAGCAGTCACCATCTGCAGTGATTTTGGAGCCCTCCAAAATAATAGTCTGTCATTGTTTCCACTGTTTCCCCATCTATTTGCTAAGAAGTGGTCAGACCAGATGCCATGATCTTAGTTTTGTGAATGCTGAGTTTTAAGCCAACTTTATCTTTCCTCTTTCACTTTCATCAAGAGGCTCTTTAGTTCTTTGCTTTCTACTATAAGGGTGGTGTCATCTGCATATCTGAGGTTATTGGTATTTCTCCTGGCAATCTTGATTCCAGCTTGTGAGTCACAGTCCAGCATTTTGCATGATGTATTTTGCATATAAGTTTAATAAGCAGGGTGACAATATATAGCCTTGACGTACTCCTTTCCCAACCAGTTCCCAACTGGTTCCTTTGGAACCAGTTTGTTTTCCACGTCCATTTCTAACTGTTGCTTCTTGACCTGCATACAGATTTCTCAGGAGGTATGTTAGGTGGTCTGGTATTCCAATCTCTTTAAGAATTTACCACAGTTTGTTGTGATCCACACAGTCAAAGGCTTTGGCATAGTCAATAAAGCAGAAATAGATGTTTTTCTGGAACTCTCTTACTTTTTTGATGATCCAACAGATGTTGGCAATTTGGTCTCTGGTTCCTCTGCCTTTCCTAAAACCAGCTTGAATATCTGGAAGTTCATAGTTCACATAGTGTTGAATCCTGGCTTGAAGAATTTTGAGCATTACCTTGCTAGCATGTGAGATGAGTGTAATTGTGCGGTAGTTTGAACATCCTTTGGCATTGTCTTTCATCAGAATTGGGATGAAAACTGACCTTTTCCAGTCCTGTGGCCACTGCTGAGTTTTCCAAATTTGCTGGCATATTGAGTGCAGCGCTTTCACAACATCATCTTTTAGGATTTGAAAGAGCTCAACTGGAATTCCATTACCTCCACTAGCTTTGTTCATAGTGATGCTTCCCTAAGGAACACTTGACTTCACATTCCAGGAAGTCTGGGTCTAGGTGAGCACACCATTGTGGTTATCTGGGTCATGAAAATCTTTTTTGTACAGTTCTTCTATGTATTCTTGCCACCTCTTCTTAATATCTTCTGCTTCTGTTAGGTCCATACTATTTCTGTCCTTTATTGAGCCCATCTTTGCATGAAATGGTCCGTTGGTATCTAATTTTCTTGAAGAGATCTCTAGTCTTTCCCATTCTATTCCTTTCCTCTATTTCTTTGCATTGAACATCAAGGAAGGACTGCATGTATACTGCCATATCTAATAGCTAATAATTGAAGATATGAATTATGTAAAACCATCATTGAATATGAGTTATATCAAACTATCAGAAGGTTTTGAATCCACTATTTTTCTAGAAATATTCAAGTTAAATAAATATCACGAAAAAGGTTGAAAATATGAATGAATCCATAAATATTTAATAAATTCCTTTTAGGGGGCTTATGAGTGGGTGAAGTGCATATCATTGTGGCATGCTGAAGCCTGTACATAGAGAGAAATAAAGCAATTCTGCTTTAGACTCCTAATGAATTCCTGCTCAATAAACTGGGTACACATGTGCCAGGCCTCACTGGATATATATCTCCAAATATTTGGATATATACCTCCAAATATATACAGAATGATAACTAATTCTGGGAAGAGGGGGAGTAAGGGCTGCCTTAGACCTGAAGATTGTGCTCTGCATGGCTGAGGGGCCACCATCTCACCCAGCCTTTCATGTGACTACTGCATGCTAGGGCTGTACAGTCTACAAACAAAAACTGTACAGGAGGCCCTGTGAGCAATATGATGCTTTCCTAAAAAATATTTATATGGTGAAATAAATGGAGACATATTTTAACTTGAGTACACAAATGCTCAGCAAAATTGTCTATTTTATTCCAAACGCTTGATATACAAAATGCTAAATATAAAGAAACAACACAGATGCATAGTTTCTGTGACAGAAAGAAGGATCTGCTACCAGTGTTGGAGATGTGCCTTTCATTTCTAAAAGGTGAGACACTCTAAATCACTAATTTTTTTAAAGTGTAAACACCATTGCAATACTTCCATTAATTTTATTAAGCAAATAAAAAATGATGGTTAATTCTAAAAAGTTTTATTTAAGCTATCAATTTTATTATCCAACTTGTCAACCATCAGTTGCAAATTGCCCTTATTCAAATTCAAGAGTTTTGACTAGTTGATCTCTTATAGTCCATTTAAATAAAGACTTCTACAGTTCTACTATTTGCAATTCAAAAGTTACTACTTTACTTTGGCTATACAAATAGACCTAAGTTAAAGGGTCTTGAATTATATTAACATCACATTTTACTAAGCAATTTAAGCAGGTGTATATATTTCTTTTGTAAATATCTTACCAATAAAAAACCTGCTATTACTTATTTGTGAATACAATAAGATATTTTTAGAGGATATTTGAATCAATGTTCATGTCATATTTGAAAATTCACTATGACATCTTTGATTACAAGTCTTGTGGTTCTGACTGATATATTTTCTACTAGGTCATTTTGTTTAACCTCAAACATCATAAGATCCTTTGTAGAGACGGAACAAAAGCAATTTTCTTTTAGGGTGAACTGAAACCTGATTGAAAAAAAAAATTGTTCTTTGTCCAACTATAATCTATTGCTTCAGTTAGAGAGAAGTCACACACAGAAAAGAATATAAAGGGACCCCATGAAATTATCATGACAAGAAGAAACGCCAAAACAAGATTAAAAGTGTTCTTTCTTCATCAAGAGTGATGTGAACAAACTCCAACTTGACAGTTTCATGTCTGAACTATGAAGCATTTTAAGTGCAATATACTTCAGTATCATATATATTCACAGCAATCTTCCTACTTAAATAACCTAATGAACACTGGAGTTGTATCCATATTAATGTGCTTTTTTGCTGACTTTCAATTGTTCATTCTTATCACTTCTACAACACAGTTACTATAAGTCATGAATAGAAAAAAATTATTTATTTTCATCATAACCATGGTATAGTACAAAAAAAGTTATTATAGAGATATATTAGATGTCTTTGGGCTTACCAGGTGGCGAAAGATCCCTGTTCTTATGCTGCTAACCTCACTGGTGGTACCTTAGCAGCACCACCAGGGGTTAGGAGGGCTGATAAGATTGCCGTGGACATGCTTGCCTAAGGAAGACCCAAGGATGGGCCCGACACAGCTTCCACATGTGATAGGAACAGACAGGCATACGTGACAAAGTTATGAATTAAATTATTATTTTTAAGAGATTAACTGGGGCTTTTCTAGAAAAGACTATGAACTTCCCCTCTTGTAGCTGAATTCCAGTGAAGGAAACAGTTGTTATAAATTAAGCCCCTTCCCTATTTGCTGAAAACACCTAACACTGCTAAATTATAAATGGATACTTTCTAGGAACATCCAAAATGTGCCAAGGTAGTAAAGACATATCAAAATAAAAGGGAAAGGTGGTCCCAAGGAAGCCAGTGGAGCAGAGGAGCGCCAAAGTTGATTTGGGGCAGGAAGACTGACCCACTCAGGGGAAGCTGGCTTCAATTGTGGAGACTGCTCAGAGGAAGAAGCTGTCTGAGGCCAAGACCTGATCAACTTATGCAGCCTAAGAAGTTACTTCCCACAGTAAGTGGAGATACTCATAGTGCCAGGCTGAAATGGAAGGAAACCAGCACACAGCTACAGTTGTGCACCCCCACGGTTTATTAAGAATGCATAAGGATATGAGACAAAACTAACAGTCAACAAGAGGAAGGCAGTAAAGGCGAAATGTTTTGGAATCCTTATTGTTGAAGGTAGAGGGAGTGTTAACTTTAGACTTTGGTTCATTTTGTACAGAGGTTTTCATTCTTCTGTATGAACTGTTTTTATTCATAATACTTCTGACAGTGAATGTGTAGGTTTTTTCCCCACACCAACAACTGAATCTCCAACTCTCTGAATACCAACGTGCGTGTCCTACAATTCACTCTAATTCCAATACTAACTACTGGAGTTAAGGCAGACTACACAGCTTAGCAAAAAGGCAAAATGGCTGTCTGGGGAGGCCTTACAAATAGCTATGAAAAGAAGAGAAGCAAAAAGCAAAGGAGAAAAGGAAAGATATAAGCATCTGAATGCAGAGTTCCAAAGAATAGCAAGAAGAGATAAGAAAGCCTTCCTCAGCAATCAGTGCAAAGAAATAGAGGAAAAGAACAGAATGGGAAAGACTAGAGATCTCTTCAAGAAAATTAGAGATACCAAGGGAACATTTCATGCAAAGATGGGCTCAATAAAGGACAGAAATGGTCTGGACCTAACAGAAGCAGAAGATATTAAGAAGAGGTGGCAAGAATACACAGAAGAACTATACAAAATAGATCTTCATGACCCAGATAATCACCATGATGTGTTGACTAATCTAG
>SJXQ01010360.1:107671-117810 GCA_006408695.1 Aepyceros melampus
AGCATCATTCCTTCCAAAGAAATCCCAGGGCTGATCTCCTTCAGAATGGACTGGTTGGATCTCCTTGCAGTCCAAGGGACTCTCAAGAGTCTTCTCCAACACCACAGTTCAAAAGCATCAATCCTTCAGCGCTCTGCCTTCTTCACAGTCCCAACACTCACATCCATACATGACCACTGGAAAAACCATAGCCTTGACTAGACGGACCTTAGTCGGCAAAGCAATGTCTCTGCTTTTGAATATACTATCTAGGTTGGTCATAACTTTCCTTCCAAGGAGTAAGCGTCTTTTAATTTCATGGCTGCAGTCACCATCTGCAGTGATTTTGGAGCCCCCAAAAATAAATTCTGACACTGTTTCCCCATCTATTTCCCATGAAGTGATGGGACCAGATGCCATGATCTTCATTTTCTGAATGTTGAGTTGTAAGCAAACTTTTTCACTCTCCTCTTTCACTTTCATCAAGAGGCTTTGTAGTTCCTCTTCACTTTCTGCCATAAGGGTGGTGTCAACTGCATATCTGAGGTTATTGATATTTCCCCCGCCAATCCTGATTCCAGCTTGTGCTTCTTCTAGTCCAGTGTTTCTCATGATGTACTCTGCATATAAGTTAAATAAGTTGATACAACTTGGAAACAGCCAAATAGAACAGAGATGCATAATGCGACGTGTGGGCATGGGATCCTCTTGGCTTCTCCAGATGTGCGCCTCCGTGTGTTCACCAACCTATTAACTCTCCAAATCTCATTTTCAGGACTTTTATGGAGATTTCAATAATGTAGGGATGGCTAATTAAATCACTTACTGTTGATGATTAACTAACTCCAGCCCCTCCAGTACTCAGGTATCAGGCCTGCTTGGTTCCTCTGACAAATAGTCACCATCCTGATGCTCAACAGAGGCTGGGGGGAGTCATACCATTAGCATAAACTCAGTTATGGTTGAAAGGCACATACTGTGAACAACAAAAACACTCCTATCACTCAGAAAATTCGAAGAGTTTTAGTAGGTCCTGTCACAAACCAGATACTAAAGACTAAAATTCAAATATAGATTTCTTATTATACTACAGTATCATACTACACAACAGCTAAATGAATTGAAACAGTGAGAGATTAAAAAAATAAGCAAAAATAAAAGCAATCTCAAAGGCAACATAACAGGGAAAAAATTAAATTAAAAAAATTAAACTGGTGAATATATAATTAATATAATATTAAATAAATGGAATAACTACACTAATTAGAACAAAAATAGGGCAAGACTGGATTAAAAGTCAAACTATAAGTTGTTTACAAGATACAAACATAAAATATGAGAATACACTGAAAGCAGATGTGTGAATAAAGAGCATGTAAATATTTAGCAAAAGAAAGCTGATGTAGCTATATTGTTACTGAAGAAAATAGACTTTAAGGTAAAACAACTTTAGCAGAAAGTGACAAGATCATTTCACAGCGATGCTGTTGCTTCTTTTCCTGTTTTATATTTCTGTCAATACTGAATGAGATAAAGATTTTGTGCTATGTTTTTTGAGATTTCTGTCTTGAAGTTATGAAAATATTTATTATATATTTTCTAGGCTATATTTTTAAGTACAGACAGTTTTAAATTATTAGCTCATGGTAATTTAAAAATTTCATATGCTCAACACTGCTATTTATTGACTTCCCTGGTGGCTCAGACCATAAAGCGTCTGTCTACAATGTTGATATTTTTAAGTACAGACAGTTTTAAATTTTTAGTTCATAGTAATTTAAAAATTTCATATGCTCAACACTGCTATTTGTTAGCGAAATTGAAATCAAAAAACTACTTCATACGATCTGAATGACCATTATTTTTAAAATCTACAAATTATGAATGCTAGAAAGGGTGTTGAGAAAAAGAAACTCTCCTACATTGTTAGTGGGAATGTAAATTTGTGCAACCACTATGGATAAGAGAATGGAGGTTTCTTAAAAAACTAACAACAGAGCTACCATATGAGCCTGTAATCCCATTCCAGGAAAAGCCAAAAGCTCCAATTCAAAAAGATACACGCACTCCAGTATTAATAGTGGCACTGCTTACAACAGCCAAGACATGAAAGCAGCTTAAAAGTCCACGGACAGATGAATGGATAAAGAAGGTGTGGTGTGTGTGTATATACATATGTATATATGTGTCATGTCCAACTCTTTGCAACCATATGGACTAAAGCCTGCCAGGCTCTGTTGTCTATGGGATTCTCCAGGCAAGAGTAGATTGTCATGCCCTCCTCCAGGGGTATGTAGATACATATATATATAATGGAATATTACTCAGCCATGAAAAAGAATGAAATAATGCCATTTGCAGCATGAATGAAACTAGAGATTATCATATTAAATGAAGTTAGACAAAGAAGGACAAATATCATATACAATTTATATGTGGAATCTAAAAAAATGACGTAAATGAACTTACTTACAAAACATAAAAAGATATCCAAACATAGAAAACAAACTTATAGTTACCAAAGCAGATAACAGGGGTTGGGGATAAATTAGGAGTTTAGGATTAATACACACGTACTACTCTATATTAAACAGATTAACAACAAGGACCTACTATATGCATGGGGAACTATGTCTTGTAATAATCTATAATAGAAAATAATCTGAAAAAGAATATATATACACACACATATATAAACTGAATCACTTTGCTGTACACCTAAAATTAACACAATATTTTAACTCTACTTCAATAAAAATGGTTAATAAAATATATATATAATATTACAGAGCAAAGATTTTCTAAATTACTTTCAAAAATGTTATGCAATATCTACAATTCTCTTACTGTTGATATTTGGGGGGTTTGGGGGTTAATTTTGGAGTTTTTAAAATTAGCAATGGTAAGAAGAGAAGATAGAGAAATTTAGGACTATCTTATTTGTAATTGATAAGTGGGAAATCGAGAATGAAGAGAAGAAAAAAACATGAATAGAGTTTTAGGAAAGATGAGGGAACAGATAAAAGAAAGGTTCATTATTTTCTGATAGCATCACAATAAACGCAAATCAGTTGGTAGAATCAGATCTTAAGTGTCCTGCTCCAAATTTCTGTGTTCAGATGTGAGGTTTGTTTAATGGGGCTAAAGTTACATCATCCTGTGCGTTGATGTCTGTCTTGAAGGAATCGCCTCATACCTTTCTTAGCCAAAAGAAGAGCTTATAAAACTTATCTAAGCATTTTCCTATCTAAAGTATTTAAATTTCTCCTTATCTCTCAAGCACAATGGAGAATGAATGTTAACCCACACGGTACTCATAAAACCCATCAAATCTCCCCCATTCTTGAATCCTCCAGCACCCACCCCCCACCACCCCACTTAGATTTCTAAATCTTGGTACTTTTCAGGATCCACTCTATAAATTTCATAAGATTAAAGAGATGTTCTCAATAGAGGTTCTCCTTCTGTCTTCAGTACAGAGATATTCCAATCTAAATCACTTTCAGTATTTGAGGGATTTACACATTTATAATAATCTCAAAGGAATTATCTTATTTTGGTATTCATTTATATTGTTTGTTTCATGATTTGATAATATTATAATATTAGTGGATGATTAAACTCCTATAGCAATGCTCACACCTGTCTTAGCTGAAAAGTAGCAGAATAATATCATAAATGTTTAAATTCCTCTAAGACACCAATCTTGCTTCCACATGCAGGCCTTTAAACTTAATTGTCTATCCTGCCTGGAATGCTCATTCCCTATATCTTTATATGGCTGACTTCTTCTCAACCTTCAGATCTATGAATATATTTCATTCCTGAGAAACCTCGGATTATCCCATCAAACAGAACACCCAACAGTCAGCCTCTATCTCAGGACTTTATATCCTTCAATGCACTTAGCACTTTCTTAAATCATGTTATTTATTTATTTTGCCACCTGTTGTTTATTTGTCTCTTCCAACCAGAACAGTGAACTAACAGCAGGAACCCTGTCTGTCATTTTCACTTAGCACTTGAATCCCCAGAAGCAATGCTTGAAAAATCTCATGTACTTGGTCAATAACTTTAAATGTCTTTGGATGAACTGAGGCAGTTAGGGATAAAGTCAATATATACTTATCATTGCATTATTTGGTAAATATTAGAAGTTAAGATTTTCAGAGTGCTAAACTCATACCACCTGACTCAGTTTGGATCCTAACCTAGTATCTATCATCTGTGTGGCCTTCAGTTTGCTGATATTTTAATACGATAAAAAGAAACATTGTTGTATAGGATTATAGTGAATTCAAGTAAATTATTTACTGTGTTTGGCACAAAGGAATTCAATAATGTTATTTATCTTCGCTATTAATAGTTTTTTAATTGTATGATTTTATGGATATATTAGTTTTTGAAGAAATTCTGAGATTATCAGAAAAATTAGAAGCAAAAGAATTGAGATTACTGCATGATTCTATCATTACATTAACTAAAAAAGGCAGAGCATATATAAAAAAAATGAATCAATCTATAATGCCCTTGAATTTCAGACAATAGAGAAAAAAAAAAGAAAAACTGGGAATTCAGCCAACCATCTAAAAACAGCATTTTTCATCTACTTGTGAAATTATACTGTAAAAGCTCAATAAAGAAAGCAAGATTATGCATATTATATAATGCTTCAGTGAAGATGATAAATGAAACATAGTCACAAAATCATTCATTGAACATGACATGATTACATTTCTTTCTATGGTTACCTGACAACAAAGATTACTATGTAAAATTCTTGTATATTTTTTAGTAGAAAAAAGTCTAAACTTCTGAATGAGGGTAAAAACAGGATACACTTTTTTAAAACTATCAAATATATGAATTCAATGTGTTCTTCCATTTTTTAATTAATAAAAACAGAATGAAACACAGACTTATAAGAAGATAAGTGGTCATCTTGACTTCCCACCTGCCTTTGGCAATATTCAGGAGTGAAAAAACAAATGACCATTTTTATATTCTAATGTGTTTTCCAAGTAAAAATTAGACGGCTTTTTAAGAGTAGTTTATTTACCTTTTTGAGTGGTTCTTAAGCATAGAATAGCATTACTTTAATTCATGCTCATACTTCTGTTGTTCAGAAAACATTGTTAGCATACTCTAGCAACATGATGGGGCTCGGATGGTACACTCTGGTAATAACTCATCAAAAAGACAGTACTTTCATTATGCCAAATATTAACTACATCGCCCAAATTCTTATCCTTTTGGTAACTATGTAAAACAACTCCTACCAGAAACTCTCTCTTTGGTTAAATTAGTTCTCTTTAATACTACAAATTCATTTTGCCTTTTCCAATGATGATTTTATTAGACAAGATTTTATTGTATAATGTATTCTTTTCTTTTTTAACATAACTTTCTCTTTTTAAAACTGAAGTAAAATTGACATATAACATTATACTAGTTGCAGGTGTACAACCTGATCCAATATTTGTATACACTGTGAAACGATCATGCACGGAGTCTAGTCATCATCTACCACCATGCAAAGGTACAATTTTTTTTTCTTATGGTAGGAAATTGTTGAGTATGATGTTACCTGTGAGATTCTCATAAACGGCCTTTATTATGTTGAGGTATGGTCCCTCATAGCCTACTTTGTTGAGAGTTTTAATCATAAATGGATGTTGAATTTTTTAAAGGCTTTTCTACATTTATTGAGATGATCCTATGATCTTCATCCTGTATTTTGTTAATGTGGTATAGCCCTCTGAAAGTAACATCTGACTCTTTGCAACCCCATGGGCTATACAGTCCATGGAATTCCCCAGGCTAAAATACTGGAGTGGGTAACCTTTCCCTTCTCCAGGGGATCTTCCCAACCCAGAGATTGAACCCAGGTCTCCCGCATTGCAGGCAGATTCCTTACTAGCTGAGCCACAAGGCAAGCCCAATGAGATGAGATGGATGGCATCAGGGACTCAATGGACATGAGTTTGAGCAACCTCCGGGAGTTGGTGATGGGCAGGGAAGCCCCTGCAGTCCATGGGGTTGCAAAGAGTCAAACATGACTGAGCAACTGAACTGAACTGAACTGAACTGATAGCACTCTCATTTGTGGATGTTATATATTATTTTCTGACACCATATGACTATCTCTGTCTTTAATAGGAAATTTTAACTAACATTAACTGTCATGATGAATATGTTTGAGCTTCATTCTCTTATATAATTTTATAACATTACAAGAATTTCATCTTCAAATAAATTGATTACTTTTGCTATACGAATTCTGTTGTGTCCTCAGTCATGTCCGACTCTTTGTAATCCCATGGACTGTATGTAGCCCACCAGCCTCCTCTGTCCATGGAATTTCCCAGGCAAGAATACTAGAGTGGGTTGCTAGTTTCTTTTCCAGTGAATTGTTATTTTTGCTTTTTTAAAGGTATATAGACATTTGATTCTATTTTTAATTATAGATGTTATATTCAACATAAATCAACATACTTGGACCTCCATTTTTCTAATTATTTGAGTGAATATCTAAATAACCCTTATTGACTTTTAACCCTTTACAAAAAGCAGTAATTAGTTATCATTGGTTGAGTGTTTATCATAAGCCAGCCATGCTGCTAAGTATTTTATAAGTAGCTCTCTTTATAAGCTGCTTAAGAAGCTTATGAAATATGTACTATTTTTATTTGTATTCATCTTCAGATGATTAAGTAACTTGTCAAGGTCGCACATGTGTGAAGTGGTAAAACAGGGACTCAGATTAAATTTGCCAAACTCCTTACTACAAGTTCTTAACCACATAGTGATACTATTGCTATAAATCATATTTGTCCTTCACCAACCAAGCTTCATTTGCCCCCTCAGAGAAAACCATACCACATATCCTGACTAAGGTCAAACATGACTCTTTCTGACTCCCTACCACCACACTCATACACATGCAATGGGACTTTCTCTCTGATTTCATAGACATAGTTTAGTTAATAGCTCCTCTTCTGTGCTTCCACATCACTTGCTGTACAAATCTATGAACATCTGTCATGATACTCTGTAACTAGTGGTTGTCCTGCCTGGGTCTCTAACTACATTCCGGAGTTGTAATTACTCTGCATTCTCAATGTCTGCCATCACCATTTACTCATAATATGTCCCTGAGGGCTAAGGTACTTGTCATGTCTGACTTTTTGCGACCCCATGGACTGTAGCCCACCAGGCTCCTCTGTCCATGTGATTCTCCAGGCAAGAATACTGGAGAGGGTTGCCATTTCCCTCTCCAGGGCATCTTCCTTTGATCGAGGGATCAAACCTGCATCTCTTATGTCTCCTGCATTGGAAGCCTGGTTCTTTACCACTAGTGCCACCTTGGAAGCTCATACTAGTCATGAGTGAATCTTACTGAACAACTAAATCAAATGGACACAACAACTAAAATGAATACTTGCACATATTATTTTCTGTAACATCCAAAAGAGGTCTTGAATATGCCTGTGTTATACAGTAAAAGTATTTTATCTGTGTTTAATGTATTTAATTAAAGAGATTCTAGATTGAACCAAATTTATATCACTAATTAGCGCATGCAGTACAGAAACGTCATAACTTTTCTGTGCTTGGGAAGATTGTTTTGGGTGATGGAATTATGGGAATTATATTGAATTTATTGAAGTTTATGAAACATACTACCAAAACTTTCTGATCAGCATGCTATCAGGACCTCAGTGAACAGGTTCTGGGGAAAGCAATAAACACAGACATCAGTAAAGAAAAACCGATGAGGTATCTAACTCCAAAACTTCAGTGGAATTTTGATTTTCATTTCGGTTCCACTCACCATTAACTGCAGAAAGGCTGACTCTTTCTAAAGCTGTAAAGCATAAAGTCCCTCAAGACAGGTGGGTCTGTAGGCTCTGGAGACTCTCAGCAGTACTTCTGTCAAAGCCCCATGGCCAAAAATCATTTTCAGTTAACACTACAGGCTTTGCTGTATCAGACTGTAATGCTTTAAATTATATTTCCAATGGTTATAATTATAATGTTTACAGCTGAAAGAACAAATGACTCAAAATGATTTTCACTGAAATTACTATCTATTAAAGCAGAACACCTTATTAAAGAAATTAACCTTTGAAAAGAAATATGAACGAAGAGTATTCAGGAACTGCTCATTATTCCACTGAACTTCAGATGTTACCCCTTTCAAAAAGCAAGCCAACTTTCATGCACACTATCCTCATTGGTAATGAACTGAATCAAGTGTGTTTTAGTTCATCAGATAGAATTCTACTGTCTATATATTTTATCTTGCTGAAATTTGTGTCCCATAGTCATAAGCAGAGTGGATCCTCTAACAGTTCATGCTGCTGCTGCTGCTGCTGCTGCTAAGTCGCTTCAGTCGTGACCGACTCAGTGCGACCCCATAGACGGCAGCCCACCAGGCTCTGCCGTCCCTGGGATTCTCCAGGCAAGAACACTGGAGTGGGCTGCCATTTCCTTCTCCAGTGCATGAAAGGGAAAAGGGAAAGTGAAGTCGCTCAGTCGTATCCGACTCTTCGCGACCCCATGGACTGCAGCCCACCAGGCTCCTCTGTCCATGGGATTCTCCAGGCAAGAGTACTGGAGTGGGGTGCATAATGATTAAAAAAATACATTTAGCATATAGTCATTCTCCAGTGCATGAAAGGGAAAAGGGAAAGTGAAGTCGCTCAGTCGTATCCGACTCTTCGCGACCCCATGGACTGCAGCCCACCAGGCTCCTCTGTCCATGGGATTCTCCAGGCAAGAGTACTGGAGTGGGGTGCATAATGATTAAAAAAATACATTTAGCATATAGTCAGTAAACCAATTCAAAGTTTCATACTTTTATCTTCCTGCAATAAATACTTTATATCATGTTTTATATATATAAACACTTAGCCTAACTGGCAAATGAGAAGTGGCCTTATTTTAAACACTTTAAAAGTAATTAAGAATTAATAATGAAGAAAAGTCAATAGTAATAACCTATGGATAAAAGTCTTTCATTTCTCATATATGTTGCATTTTGAGGTTTTGGTCAATCATCATGGCCTTTTCCTTACAAAACACAGTACAGCTTTGAAAAGCTTGAGCACTAAAACTTAGAAGCTCAAATGCTGTCTCTTTAAAGAGCAATGTGATACAAAGTAGTGTTTTTCAAACCTTTTAAAGTTTATTAAATTATTATCTGGCACACGTATTTTTGCAGTCTGTTTTTCATTAAATTTTAAACACATAATTATATATCAGAAAATTATAATGACTGAAAAGCAGTATCAGCTGTAGTCAGCACAAAAAAATACTATTTTATTGTATTATTCTATTTAAGATATACATACTTTAAGAATGTTTTCCAAGAATGTTAAGGACATTAGTTTGAAATAACCACACATTTTTAAAGTTTGTAGAGTTTACACTTTGATTTATATATGATTCTAGCTTAAGTCATTTACAACCTTGCTTCCTAAACTTCAAAAAGGTCATATTTAATTTTCCTATTTATTAAAGCAATTGCACTCATCTCACACGCTAGTAAAGTAATGATCAGAATTCTCCAAGCCAGGCTTCAGCAATACGTAAACCGTGAACTTCCTGATGTTCAAGCTGGTTTTAGAAAAGACACTGCTGTCACGCAGGCTGGCACACAAGTGGCATTCTGACTGGCGGGCACACTGTCTGGCACACCGGATGGCAGGGGCACTGGCGGGCACACTGTCTGGCACACTGGATGGCAGGCGCACTGGCGGGCACACTGTCTGGCACGCCGGATGGCAGGCGCACTGACGGGCAACCTGGCTGTCACGCTGCCTGGCACCCAAATGGCAGGCTGACTCACGGGCGCACTGCCGGGCACTCTGGCTGGCACGCCGGATGGCAGGCGCACTTTCGGGCACTCTGGCTGGCACCCGATTGGCTGGCGCAATGGCAGGCACACTGGCAGGCACGCTGGATGGCAGGCACACTGGCGGGCACTCTGGCTGGCACCCAACTGGCAGGCGCACTGGCAGGCACGCTGGCTGGCACCCGACTGGCAGGCGCACTGGCGGGCACACTTCCTGTCACGCCGGATGGCAGGCACACTGGCGGGAACTCTGGCTGGCACCCAACTGGCAGGCGCACTGGCAGGCACACTGGCTGACACC
>SJXQ01010361.1:0-84559 GCA_006408695.1 Aepyceros melampus
CACCATCGTGATTATCTTGGTCGTGAAGATCTTTTTTGTACAGTTCTTCTGTGTATTCTTTCCACCTCTTCTTAATATCTTCTGCTTCTGTTAGGTCCAGACCATTTCTGTTCTTTATCAAGCCCATCTTTGCATGAAATGTTCCCTTGATATCTCTAATTTTCTTGAAGAGACCTCTAGTCCTTTCCATTCTGTTGTTTTCCTCTATTTCTTTGCATTGATCTCTGAGGAAGACTTTCTTATCTCTCCTTGTTATTCTTGGGAACTCTGCATTCAGATGCTTATATTGTTTCTTTTCTCCTTTGCTTTTTGCTTCTCTTCTTTTTATAGCTATTTGTACGGCTCCTCAGACAGCCATTTTGCTTTTTTATAGTATTGTGTATTACAGTATTAGTATTATAATATAGTATTGTGTTAGTTCCAGGTGTGCAACATAGTGATTCAGTATTTTTGCAGATTACAAGATGTTATTACAAGATAGTGGGTATAATCCCCTGTGATATATGGTATATCCTTATTTCTTATGTATTTTATGTACTACAGCAACTTGTATCATTAATCTCATACCCCTAGTTTGTCCCTCCCCACTTCCTTCTCCCCTTTGGTAACCACAAATTTGTTTTCTATATCAGTGGAATCTAAAAAATACAAAAGGTTATAAATGCATTTTAAAAAATAATTCTTCCAAAGCTTATGTTTTTTACACCTCAGCTTATTACCTATTTGCACTAGCCACATGTCAAGTGCTCAATAGCCACATGTAGCTAGTGGCTACTGTACTGGAGTAGTTTGAACTCTATGATAATTCTCAAAGTTCCACATTTTTCTCCACTACAGAAGGCCTGTAAATAATACAATGGGCTCTATTCTGCCATAGATAGTAGGAGTAACATGTCAGAGCATTTGCCCAACTGGAAAATCATTCCATCAGCTACATTCCCAGAAACAAATCATGGTGACCTACATCATCCTGAATTGACTGGGTTTTATCTCACGACTGAACTGAACTGAACTGAACCAGATTGATGTGGACCTATTCTGGAAATGCAGATGGCAACTGTGGAAGGTACCTTGATACTTGGCCTTTGCAGTACAGATAAACTCCACCAGGGGGCTTGCTAGCTGTGATTGCATAGTCCCAGGTATGACAATTTTATAAAATACCAGAATCAGTATATAAACTTTTCAGTTTACAAACACAGGGCAAATTTTGGAAAGGCAATTTTTATAAGTACAAAATTAAAATAAGTCTTCCATACACATCTGTTTACTTCTTCAGTCTCAACATGGCTTTCCTCTTGAGGTTTTATCCCCAACTTTGGCTCACAGGGGTCACTGGCTGACTGATCTTGCTATCCTGGTCAATGCATCATTCCTTACTATCTCTAGATCCTCATTTTGTTATCCACTTTCTCTATTCTATTTCTGATCATGAGGAAGAAATGAGAATCTTATTTGGGTTCCAGGGAGCCTAGAATACAAATGACCCTGCCTCCTCCACCTTGTCCATTTTAAATTTACATTCAAGTGCCAAATGACCAATTTGCCAACTGGATTTCCTCTGACTCCTAGGAAGCTGTCATACTGGTGGGAGCCTTAAAGCATCAGGTCTAGTGGCTTGGTTTTATATCCTGCGCTCTACTTGATGAGCTTGTTGTTCCGTTGCTATGTCTCATCTGACTCTTTGAGACCCCATGAACTGCAGCACTCCAGGCTTCCCTGTCCTTCACTATCTCCCAGAGTTTGCTCAAGCTCATGTCCATTGAGTTAATGATGCCATCCAACCATCTCATCCTCATCCCTTGCCCCAGCATCAGGATCTTTTCCAATGAGTTGGCTCTTTGCATGAGGTGGCCAAAGTTTTGGAAATTCAGCACCAGTTCTCCCCTCGAATTATGTTGTTTGCCATTTGTTTAGTCGTGTCCGACTCTTTGCGACCTCATGGATTGTATGAGGTCATGGACAGAGGACTCCAGGCTCCTCTGTCCATGGATTCTTCAGGCAAGAATATGGAGTGGGTTGCCATTTCCTTCTCCAGGAGATCCTCCCAGCCAAGGGATTGAAACCAAGTCTCCCACATTGCAGGCAGATTCTTACTGTCTGAGCCACCAGGAAAGCCCCCTATTTGTTTATAAGCCACCCCCAGATCATTCAGGGAACGTGGTTGGGGTATAAAAGATATAAACATTCTCTTCATGCCCAAAGCTCCTCCCTTGGAATAACAAGTCCTTTGAAAACATTTCAGCTCCAGATTTGCTTCTCCTCAGGGCCTAGTAGTTTAGGCATGCTTAGTCACTCTTGCTTTTAGCACAACAGGCAAGCTGACTGCTGAGCTGGCTGCAACTCACTTTGGTGATCCTAGTTTACTTAACCAAGGTATTGGAAGTTACATTGTCAGGGTACAGGGTTGGGGGAGATGGAGCGAATATGTACCATACCTGGAAGCACAAGAAGGCACCTGAAAGCCCTGCTTCCTCCTATAGCAAGATGGCACAACACAGCTGGCAATGTTCCTGGTCATGGTGAGTAGGGCTCAAAAGGCTGTGGCTAGACCTGTTATCCACAGGAATGAACTGGCCCATCCCTTTTCAAAAGAACCCTTGAACATCCCCATGGAAAGTACCCACATGATTTATGCATCCAGCTCTGCCATCAACCCAGTTATTCAGCATTCTCCCTGGTGGCTTGGCTGGTAAAAAAATCTGCCTGCAATGTGGGAGACCTGTGTTTGGAAGATCCCCTGGAGAGGGGACCAGCTACCCACTCCAGTTATTCTGGCATGGAGAATTCCCTGGACAGAGGAGCCTGGCAGGCTACAGTCCATGGGGTCAGAGTCAGACTGAGCAACCTTCACTAGAACCTCATGCCTCACTTAATTCCCTGGTGTTAACCAGTATCTGCCCAAGCCACTCTACATTTTGCTGCATAATTTTTACACTTCATTTTCTGCTACCATGTGGCTACTAGTATACATTGTCAAGAGACATGGAAGTGTCATACCACTCACCCTCTGCCAAAAGCTGTTGTCTGAAACATCTATAAAGAAAACTTGTATACCCTTGATGGGTAAGGTAACACATTCCTTGACTGTTTCTCAAGCATTTACACACTTCGATGACCCCAAGGTGATTTTGATGTTTTTGCCCACTTTATTCTCAGCAGCCTAATCACTGACCCAAGACTGTCTTCCCAGATTTCATTGGAAATGTCATTTAAGATGCAAGAAAGGGAAAGTTTTTAAGTCATATTTATTGAAATTGAATTTACATTCAGTAAAACTCACGCAAAATTTCTGACAGATGGAATTACCACTATAATCAAAGTGTAGAACAGTTCCTCAGCCCCAACCCTCAAAATGCTATGCAACAAACTCCTCCACTGATCTGTCCTCTATGATTGGGGTCAAATTAATCATCAAAATGATTAGACAAAACTGCAAGCACAAAACCCCGAGGTTTAGCATAGTCAATAGAATGTGATTTAAAAATAACCTTTGTAAATTAAAGCAGCTAGCCAAATTCTCTTAAGATAGTTGTAGAATAGCTAGTCTAGCTACTGTGTCAAGATTCAGGCTGGATGGCAGAAAAACTGTTTTAAATAATGGAATTGAATTCTGCTGAAAATTCTCTACAGGGCAGATACAGATACTTGGCAGTTTTTATTAAAATTCACCCCTGCTACCACCATGAAAAGGACAATTAGCAAAAAGCTCTATTCTGTATATATCAATCATCACATGTTCAAATACACCTTATCTCCTGGAAAAGCTTCTTTCAAGCACCAGCCCTGTAAGAGAAGTATCACAGTAGGTAATTAGAGCAGCAATGACTAAATTAGATATTAAGAAAATATAGTGACTAAACCATGTTTATAAAAGCAGTTCAGGTAAGGAAAATGAATTCTCCAATGAACTACATATTGTCAAATCAGGCATAGCAATATTCTGACATTAAAAAAAAAATCAAAATGGCCACCATTGCCAAAAATAAACATCTTTAAAGATTAGATGCCAATCACTTAAAAGTACTTTTGTAAAATAACATTTTTCTTGGCATAATAAAGTATTATCTGTTTATTAGAGCCCCCCCCCCCATTTTATTTAAAACAATGTTTAAAGGGAGAGGATGTGATTGCACTTAAACTCCTGCCCATCAAATTGGCCTCAGGTAAATCCTTTAACCCATCAGAGCAGAGGGTATTCAATCAGATTAGGGTTCTCATCCTTGGCCAAGAATTCTATCCAACTATTTAATAACTCAAGCCAGATTTTCTTCATTTGGTCCACACCTTAAGCTTGTCAGCATCTTGTCAGCCTGGTAGGAAAAAGAGAAAAACAATGTTAAGAATACCACTGATTTTTTAAAAATTGTTTAATTGGAGGATAATTACTTTACAATATTGTTTTGGGCATTTTGTGTCTTTTTTATCTTCTTTTTTTGGTAAAGAGTATCTTATTGGGCTATTTACCTTTGGTGACTAAAGAGCTAACTTGGAGTAGAATTCCTGTAAAACAGCAATATTTTCCCAATTTCCTGACACTGGGAATCTCCTGAAATTCCCAGCAAGGAGACGCCCTGGGCGTCTCCACTTTATAGAATGTCAGCAGTCACCATCTTTCTAACTTTGTCTCCTTGTTACACTAGCATGGAACAATATCAACTTGGGAAAAAAATATGAACATTACTGGTAACAGTATTTACCTATGAAAGAGGGAAACAAACTCTTCACATTAAAAAAAAAGGCAAAGGAAGCCTGAAACTAGTGTATAGAGGCGGAGGCAGAGGCCATCGAATTGAGAACAGTCCTGTCCACACTTGCTCAGTTCCCACAGTCTTTAAATAGACACTGGCTCTCAGCCATGTCCCTCCTAAAAGGAATTGTTTAAAAAAAAAAAAAAGCGGGGGTGCGGGGGTGGGGTGGCGCCGTGCTCGGGACACAGCTCGCATCAGTAAGATCAGATACTTTCTGATCAGTAAAAGGGTCTTTCACCACTGAGGCGAACATGGAAACATCCCACAAGCCTCCCATTTCAAGAGATTACTAAGCGGCAGCAATGATAACAACTCCTTCATTCAGTCAGCTATAAATTGAGATCTTTAGAAGTTTTATTAAATTCGGGGAGTAACGCTTTCGATAGGCATGTATACCGGTTAAACACTTAAAATGCCCTCTAATGCTGAGGACCAGAGTGAAACTTAGAAACGCTTCCTGGAGACAAACGTTCTCTATGGCCACACTTTTCCTGTTTATCTTGGCGAACACAAGTCAGAACCCCAAAGGTTCCGACTTTCTCAGGCCAGAAAACGATGACAGGCCTCACGCTGAGACTCCACACGCGTTATGAAAGAGGGTCCCATGCCGCATAACGCACTGTCAACGCTGCAAAGGCGGAGAGACGTGGGGGAGAAAAACTGCTCCCTCGCAAGGCTCACAGTAGCTCACCGCTCCCACAAAGTCACGCCGAGCTTTTAAAGAGCCCAACCACAGAGCGAAGCGGCAACTGAGAGGCATTTGCGGAGGGGGAATGCCTGTGTGGGCGAAATTACCTCCGTTTCTTGCTAACACCGGAATTAACACTGCTCTGCCTTCAAGGCTAAAGTGTCTCAGGCCCGTGATCTCATCCGCTTCCTAAGTAGACCGTGTCAGGGTCCCCAGAGCCGCCGGGCAGGCGGGGGGCCCGCGTGCGCCCCAACTCGGACACCGGCCAGGGCTCTGCGCCTCCGCCCCGGGTCGGTTCCTCCAAGAGTCTTGTTTTTTCTCTTTTCATTGTAAAAGGAGCTTGAAGCTCCATGTGCCCCGGATCCCCTGAGCATCAGGGTCCCAGGCACAAGTGACGCGCGCCTCGGCCCCTGGGGGAAAGAGGGTCCTTAGGCGCCAAGAGCGTTATTTCTGGGGACGAAGGGTCCCCGGTACCCTGAGGATGTCCTCGCCGCAGAAGAGCTCTCACAGCGGCTCCCCCGGGGCCTGGGAGGCCTCGCTGAGGGGGAGCCGAGCTGGGGTCGAACGCGAGCCCTAGCGGCCCACATGGGGCGGACGCGCGGGCAGGAGGGGCGCTCCTGGTAAGCGCCACTGCAGAGACCCCCGGGCCACGCGGAGGGCTCCAGCGTCCGGCTGGTCGGAAGCCACTTACCGGGTCACGCGCGGAGGCAGAAAGGGGAGAGAGGCTGGGAGACACCCAGTTTAAAAGGAGCCTGGGCGATCAGCACCCGGCGGCAACCAACCAAAAAGTTGCCCTAAGCCCCGCCCGGCCAGGACCCAGCCCAGCGCCCGCTCCTCCCAGCCAGCGGCACCCTGGGGACCTCGCGCGCCTCCTCCCGGCGGCCTGGGGCGAGCGGGGCGGGCGGCTGCCCCGGCCTCCCGCAGCTAGGGCCTCAAAGCTGACCCACCGACCATCTGCCCCAAACCTCTCCCTAAGAGTGGTGTCCATTTACCTTGAGGCAGATTCAAGGGAGCTTCTGGCACTCGAATAAGGTTAGTATTTCTGCCTGTTTCCCCTCTCCCCACCTCAAGTATCCCATGCCTTTCCCCAGGATAGTCTGCAAGCCACTAGAAGTCCCCAGCTTTGCTTTTATACTTGGTTCTATCCTTAATCTGTCCCTGGAGTTTTGAGAATTGAGACTTCCTAGGTGCTGGAGCACTTTAGATCATTTTGGTTGGAGAGACTGTTTAGGGCAACAAGTATACACCAACAAGTATACACTCAGCAGTAGGCACCCTGGTCTATGCTGGGGGGTGGGTTCTTGTTGTCAGTCTCTAAGTCCAGTCGGACACTTTTGGACTCCATGGACTGCAACATGGCAGGCTTCCCTGTCCTTCACTATCTCCCAGAGTTTGCTCAAACCCATGTCCATTGAGTCGGTGATGCCATCCAACCA
The DNA here is from genome assembly GCA_006408695.1 of Aepyceros melampus. Taxonomy (NCBI): domain Eukaryota; kingdom Metazoa; phylum Chordata; class Mammalia; order Artiodactyla; family Bovidae; genus Aepyceros; species Aepyceros melampus. Next base: position 6,876 of record SJXQ01010361.1, read on the forward strand.
TCTCATCCTTTGTGGTCCCCTTCTCCTCCTGCCTTCAACCTTTCCCAGTATCAAGGTCTTTTCCAATGAGTCGGCTGGCTCTTCCCATCAGGTGGCCAAAGTATTGGAGCTTCAGCTTCAGCATCAGTCCTTCCAGTGAATATTCAGGATTGATTTCCTTTAGAATTGACTGGTTTGATCTCCTTGCAGTCCAAGAGTCTTCTCCAGCACCACAGTTAGAAAGCATCAATTCTTCCATGCTCAGCCTTCTTTATGGTCCAACTCACATCCATACATGACTACTGGAAAAACCATAGCTTTGACTATAGGGACTTTTGTCGGCAAAGGTCGACATGCCATGATGTACCGGATGCCATGATCTTAGTGTTTTGACTGTTGAGTTTTAAGTCGGCTTTTTCACTGTCCTCTTTCACCTTCATCAAGAGGCTCTTTAGTTCATCTTCACTTCCTGCTCTTAGAGTAGTATCATCTGCATATCTGAGGTTGTTGATATTTCTCCCAGGAATCTTGATTCCAGCTTGCAATCAAGCTAGGGAGCAGGAGGGAGAATGGTGTTGAATGAGAAACTGCCCCTGCTTTCAAGGAACGGAAAATGCAGTGTGCCACAGGATCAAGCCACCAACCCAGTCTCCTAAGGACATCAGGGAAAGCTTCCTGGAGGAGAGGGTGTCTAGGCTGAATCTAGCATTACTAGCAGGAAGTGTGCTTCATGATATAGGTGAAACCAAGAGAGTTAAAGAAGAGTCCTAGACTAGAGGGACTTTTAGATCATACAGAATTTCTGGTGGAGTAGAGCACACATCAGGGTGTTCTCCAAAAGGAGACTTGTTGCCACAGTGGAATGTAAGCCTAATGGGGACTCAGCTTCTCGCTCTGCTGGATCCTCTGAATTCAACATAGTGCCTGGAACATATTTGAGTAAGTGGGAAATGACTCCAGGGAAAGGGATTCACCACTGAACCCCCACAGTAGTTGAGTATTCATGCTATGAAACTCTTCAAGGCTCATAGTGATGATCGTGGTGGGGGTCTTCTCCCAGAACGTAACTTTTTGGGTCTCCGTGAGTGTGAGTTTATTCCTGCGTTCCCTGGACATGGCCCAGAGCTTGGTGCACTGTGAATGCTTGATAAAAAACCTGCTGGATTTTCTTTCTTGGTGTGTATTTGCCCTGCTGCTAGAGGAACCCTCCCACCCCAACTCCCACTCACCATGCCATGTCTCTTTGTGAAGGAACTTCTGCCGGCAAATGCCCTGAGCCTCTGTCCACCCTTTCCTCATTCCCTTCCAGAAAAAAAGGAATTTCAACAAAATCCTGTTCTAAGATGAACTTTGAGAGCACACAAACTGGGGTAAGCTTGTTGGCATCCATCCTCCACCTGTTCCCTGTTTTCAAGACTGTAATCTTCTCTGATGTCTCCCCCTAGACAAGGGTTGAGACATGACCATTTGGAAGCCACTGAGGGTTTTCTTGGTTCAGTGTACAGTCATCTGGGTATAAGTGTCACTCCCTTAACCTTTGTGATTTTCAGACTGAATAAAAGTTAGTATTTCTTACTAATCTTGCAAAAACAAGATCTTGCATTTTACTCACTTTAAATTTTTGGCCCCCATATATGTTATGGCAGGTGATGTCCAACGGCTCCTTTTCTTAAAGAAGAGCAAATCCATTAGGAGGTTGTAAGCTGTGAAGGTTCATGTTCTTTTTCTTCCCTCATTGCCCAGCATCAATATAATAACAGTGACCCAAGGTTAGGATAGGGAGTAGAACAGACTCAGCTCTAAAATCACAATCTTATTATCAGCAGTAAAGCTAACACTTTCATTTCCCTTCTGTGTCTTGTTTTGCATTGGTCCTGAAGGTGGAAGGGCAAGAAAGCACCTTTTTTATCGTCCTCCCCCAACCCTGCAGTTGTCTGATCCTTATTTGTTTCCAGTGGACTAACATCAGATACAGATCTGGGACATTTGCTTTCACCAATTAATTGGCCCATTCATTTCCTTTTGTCTCTGTTTAGTGCACATTTTGTTGTGTTGCTGTAGTGTAGAGTCAGGAGATAAAGCAACCGAAGACATTATTTATGATTTAAATGATCACAGCAGTTGGGTAACATTTTAATTGGCGTCAGTGGGCCATTTGCCACATGCTGTTCTCTGCCCAGCAGCCTGCCTCTTCCAAGTAGCTGTAGGCTTATTTTCAAGCCAGGAGAGAATGTTTGCTCTCATGGAGGCCTACTGGTTTCATTTGCCTCAGTAGAAGCGGATGATGGCTGAAATGTGGCTGATTTCAGCGATTAGAGGTTGTACAGGTAAGCATGCTGGAAGCACTGGGATACAACTGTATTTGTTTCTGACCTCCAGAATGGATACAAAACAGACTATTTTAAAAATGCCCTCTCAGGTTTGTTGCTCAAACATAGTTGTTCACAAGACATCTGGAAAATTTAGGAATAAAAGTATAAAATAGATTTCTATTTCATGTTTTATATTCACTATATCAAATATATCACCTTTATTGATAAGCATGCTCTAGTTGTAAAACAAATAGAATAAAAACATCCTTTAACTCCACATCCTTCCGCAACTAACTGCTTATTTCTTTTTCTCTTGATAGTGTGCGTGCCTCATGCTAAGTCGCTTTAGTCATGTCTGACTCTTTGCAGTTCCGTGACCATAGCCTGCCAGTCTTCTCTGTCCGTGGGATTACCCAGGCAAGAATGCTGGAGTGGGTTGCTATGCCATGCTCCAGGGGATTTCCCCGACCTAGGGCTCAAACTAGTATTTCTTATGTCTCCTGCATTGGCAGGCGGATTCTTTACCACTAGGGCCACCTGGAAAGCCCTCTCTTGATAGCAAGTCTCCTCAAAAGCACTGTTTCTAATTGCTCTCCTCCACTCTTCTGAATCTAATTATGTCGGGCAGCCTCTGAGATGTTCCCAGTGGCCCCATCTCCTGCTATTCATGCCCTTGTGTAGTTCACTTCTCTTGAGTGTGGGCTGGACCTGTTGAATTTCTTCCAATGAATAGAGTACAGCAAAAGCAATGGGATGGCATATGAAAAGATGCTCCCTATCATATGTCGCTAGGAAACTGCAAATTAAAACAACAGTGACATGCCATTATATATCTGTTGGAAGAGCTAACTTCCAAAACACTGAAAACACCAAATGCTAGTGAGGATGTATTAATAACTAGCAACTTTCTTCATTGCTGGCAGGCATGCGAAATGGCACAGCCACTTGGAAGACAGTTTGGCAGTGGCTCAGACGGTAAAGCGTCTGTCTACAATGTGGGAGACTTGGGTTCGATCCCTGGGTTGGGAAGATCCCCTGGAGAAGGAAATGGCAATCCACTCCAGTACTATTGCCTGGAAAATCCCATGGACAGAGGGGCCTGGTAGGCTACAGTCCATGAGGTCGCAAAGAGTCAGACACAACTGAGCGACTTCACTTTCTACCAAAGTAAACATGTTCTTACCACACAATCCAGCAGTCAAGCTCCTTGGTATTTACCCAAATGAGCTGAAAACTTGCACCCACACAAACACTTGCACACAGATGTTTACTGTGGGTTTATGTATTTATCATTGCCAAAATTTGGAAACCACCAGCCTTCAGTAGGTGAATGGATAAGTAAATTGTGGTATATCCAAACTATGGAAAAACATGAAAAAACATGAAGGAAACTTAATTCATAAGTTTACATAATATGCAATTACATAATCACATATTACTAAGTGAAAGATGCCAACCTGAAAAGTTTACCTACTGTTTGATTCCAACCATATGGCATTTTGGAAAAGGTAAGACTATGGGAACAAAAAACAAGGTCAATGGTTGCCAGAGGTTTGCGGAGAGGGAGGATGAATAGGTGGCACACAGGGGATTTTTAGGTCAGTAGTAGTGAGACCGTCCTGTACAGGACTGCTAGATGGACATAACAAAGAGTTCCTCCTTGGCTGCATCTTAGTGGAGGCATGTGGGATAGAGAATATTTGAAGATGAGCTTTGTTCAGTTGTACATTTATATGATCAAATTCTGTTGTTCAGTCACTAAGTCATGTTTGACTTTTTGTAACCCCATGGACTGCAGCATGCCAGGCTTCCCTGTCCTTTACCATCTCCTGGAGTTTGCTCAAACTCAAGTCCAGTGAATCTGTGATGCCATCCAACTATCTCCTCCTCTGTTGCCCCCTTCTCCTCCCGCCTTCTATCTTTCCCAGCATCAGGGTCTTTTCTAATGAGTCAGCTCTTCACATGAGGTGGGCAAAGTATTAGAGCTTCAGCTTTAGCATCAGTCCTTCCAGTGAATATTCAAGATTGATTTCCTTTAGGATGGACTGGTTTGATCTATTTGCTGTCCAACAGATTCTCAAGAGTCTTCTCTAGCACCACAGTTCGAAAGCATCAATTCTTCCATACTCAGCCTTTTTTATGATCCAACTCTCACATCCATACATGACTACTGGAAAAACCATACCTTTGACTATGCAGACCTTTGTTGGCAAAGCGATGTCTCTGCTTTTAATATGCTGTCTAGGTTATCTAACCTCCCTGGTGGCTCAGACGGTAAAGCATCTGCCTACAATGCGGGAGGCCTGAGTTCGATCCTTGGGTTGGGAAGATCCTCTGGAGAAGGAAATGGCACCCCACTCCAGTACCCTTGCCTGGAAAATATCATGGACAGAGGAGCCTGGTAGGCTACAGTCCATGGGTCACAAAGAGTTGGACATGACTGAGTGACTTCACTTTCTTTCACTAGGTTGGTCATAGCTTTTCTTCCAAGGAGCAAGCGTCTTAATTTCATAACTAACTGCAGTCTCCGTCTACAGTGATTTTGGAGCCCAAGAAAATAAAATCTGTCACTGTTTCCATTTTTTCCCATCTATTTGCTAGGAAGTGATGGTACCAGATGCCATGATCTTTGTCTTTTTAATGTTGAGTTTTAAGCTGGCTTTTTCTCCCTCCTCTTTCACCTTCATTAAGAGTCTCTTTAGTTCCTCTTTGCTTTCTGCCATAAAGGTGGTGTCATTTGCATATCTGAAGTTATTGATATTTCTCCCAGCAATCTTGATTCCAGCTTGAGCTTCATCAAACCCAGCATTTCACATGATGGCCTCTGCATATAAGTTAAATAAGCAGGGTGACAATATACAGCCTTGACGTACTTCTTTCCCAATTTGGAACCAGTCCGTTTTCCATGTCCAGTTCTAATTGTTGCTTCCTGACCTGCATACAGGTTTCTCAGAAGACAAGTCAGGTGGTCTGGTATTCCTATCTCTTTAAGAATTTTCCACAGTTTGTTGAGATCCGCACAAAGGCATTAGTGTAGTCAATGAAGTAGATGTTTTCCTGGAATTCCCTTGCTTTTTCTGTGATCCAGCAGATGTTGGCAATTTGCTTTCTGGTTCTGCTGCCTTTTCTAAATCCAGCTTGTACATCTGGAAGTTCTTGGCTCATGTACTATTGAAACCTAGCTTGAAGGATTTTGAGCATGACCTTGCCAGCATGTGCAATGAGTGCAGCTAGTTTGAACATTCTTTGGCATTGCCTTTCTTTGGAATTGGAATGAAAACTGACCTTTTCCAGTCCTGTGGCCACTACTGAGTTTTCCAGATTTGCTGGCATATTGAGTGCGGCACTTTAACTACATTATCTTTTAGGATTTGAAATAGCTCAGCTGGAATTCCATCACCTCCACCAGCTTTGTTTGTAGTAATGCTTCCTAAAGCCCAGTGGCTTCACACTCCAGGATGTCTGGCTCTAGTTGAGTGATCACACCATCCTGGTTATCCAGGTCATTAAGACTGTTTTTGTGTAGTTCCTCTGTGTATTCCTGCCACCTCTTCTTAGTATCTTCTGCTTCTGTTAGGTCCATATCATTTCTGTCCTTTATTGTGCCTAACTTTGCATGAAATATTCCCTTGGTGTCTCCAATTTCCTGCAAGAGATCTCATCTTTCCCATTCTATTGTTTTCCTCTATTTTTTTGCGTTGATCGCTGAGGAAGGCTTTCTTATCTCTCCTTGCTATTCTCTGGAACTCAGCATTCAGATGGATATATCTTTCCTTTTCTCCTTTTCCTTTCACTTCTCTTCTTTTCTCAGCTGCTTCTAAGGCCTCCTCAGACAGCCATTTTGCCTTTTTTCATTTCTTTTTCTTGGGGGTGGTTTTGATTACTGCCTTCTGTGCAATGTCATGAACCTCTCTTCCTAGTTCTTCAGGCACTCTATGTATCAGATCTAATCCCTTGAATCTATTTGACACTTCCACTGTATAATCATAAGGGATTTGATTTAGGTCATCCTTGAATGGCCTAGTGGTTTTCCCTACTTTCTTCAATTTAAGTCTGAATTTGGCAATAAAAAGTTCATGATCTGAGCCACAGTCAGCTCCTGGTCTTGTTTTTCCTGACTGTATAGAGCTTCTCCATCTTCAGTTGCAAAGAATATAATCAATCTGATTTTGGTATTGATTATCTGGTGATGGTGATGTGTAGAGAAGTCTCTTGTGTTGTTGGAAGAGAGTGTTTGCCATGACCAGTGCATTCTCTTGGCAAAACTCTGTTAGCCTTTGCCAGTTCATTTGTACTTCATGGCCAAACTTTCCTGTCACTCCAAGTATCTCTTGACTTCCTACTTTTGATTGTTCAAATGAACATTGTCAAATTTAAATTTCAAGAGGGTAGAAATTGTGACTCCATAATTTCTGCATGTAAGTCTGGGCTGCCTGAACCTCGTGCAAAAGGTTGCTAATAAAACCTTTCATGGAAATGATGATAAATATGTGAAGTCACTTGACTGGAATGCCCTTTCTGATGAACACTTATTTATGACCCACATTCAGAAGGCTGGAAATTGCTTCCAGGCCCATCCAGATCTGTGCTGGGAACTGAATGCAGCAATGCCACAAACAGCTTCTTCTAAATTATGCTTTAAGCTTTAGAAAGATTATGATGAAGCGATGCGTAATCCTTCTGGTGTCTTCAGTGATGCACTTAAACAGGAGTGTTTCCTTCCTTCCCCTTGCCGTGACTAAACATCTGTGCAACCATGACTGTTCCAGCTTAAAGGAAAGCATCAGACCCATTTAGCCTCTCCTGCTATTCATCCTGTGTCTTCTCTCTCTCCTCTCATTCCCAAAGGGGTAGCCTTCCAGTAGGGGCAGCAGCATCATAGATGCTCTGTCGAGAGCAGTTAGTTTATATTTTTCATTACTGATCTGCATGCTCTTAACGAGCTTGAGCTCTTGAGCTCTGTTAGATGGAACTTGAGGTGCCCAAAGGGCTTTACACTTTAATTGAGTCAGGTAAATTTACTCAGATTCAAAAATTTAAACAGGCATTCGGGGAGAATGTTGAGTCTGTTTTTGTAGAAAGGCCCCATCTTTCTGGTTTCCACTCCCCTTCCCTTCTCTCCATGGCATCTGGTGTTCACATATTGGGAGGTACTTTGGGTCCTGGAAGGGAGGCTGATGACAAGGACAGGTCTTCTGCATTTCAGCTGGCCTTTGCTATAGTAGGTGTTGCCCTTGGACAGTGACTGCTGTAATGGAAGTGTTTCCAGCCGTGGGTCTTCTCTGGGGTTTGTCTTTGAAGACCTGGGACCTGGTCACTCATGATCACACTTGCCTGTGGCTTGGTCAAGCCTTGGGAATCTGTTCTGATCAGCTCCAGGGGCACCTACCCTGGCTACTCTATCCAAACCCCAACTTCCTCTCCATTCCTTTTTTTTTTTTAAAGCCTATTTTCTTTATAGGACATATCCATCTTTCTCTTTCATTGGCCTTCTCTACTGAAACTTAAAGCCCTTTGAAGATGATTTACCTAGAGGTCTCCTGTCTGCTTCTCTATCTCTGTTTCCATCTCCTCTGTCTTCACCCCCAAGCCCACTCCCATACTGATACCAATCTGTATCTATTAAAAATGTGGGTCTAAAATTTAACTTACTGGGTTCAGATTTTTATTCTGTTATTTACTAGTTGGGGGCACCTGGACAAGTTACTTAGCCTGCCTACGCCTTGGTTTCTTTACTTATGAATATGGGATAATAAGAGCACCTATGGTGTAGGTTGTGAAAAAGATAAAAATGAGTTACTATATAGAAAGGGTTTAGAAATGGGTCTGACATGTGGAAAGCATCACCTAAGTATTTGCTGCTTTTTAAAAATTATTGACAGTGTTCTCTACCAGATTATAAAGTCCATGAAGGCATAAGCTTTGTCTGTCTTTTTTACTGTTATGTATCCTTAGCCTTCAGCACTTCATAACTATTTGTTGGCTGAATGGATAAATGAATGTCTGGAGAAACAAAAAAGAGAGCAACAAAATCTATTTAAAAAAATATCACCACCGTTTTACACTCCCTTGGGCTTCCCAAGTGGCACTAGTGGTAAAGAACCCACCTGCCAATGAAGGAGACATAAGAGATGCGGGTTCAATCCCTGGGTCAGGAGGATCCCCTGGAGAAGGACATGCAACCCACTCCAGTATTCTTGTTTGGAAAATTCCATAGACAGAGGACCCTGGTGGGCTACAGTCCATAGGATTGCAAAGAGTCGGATACGGCTGAAGCAACTTAGACTTCACACTCCCTCTAGTAAAAGTTGATGTCTCTCTCAAGATAATTTCCTCCTCTTTAGAATTCTCTTATCCTTGAGGAGAAGCTTCCCAGGTGGCGCTAGTGGTAAAGAACTCGCCTGCCAATGAAGGAGACGTCAGAGCTGCAGCTTGGAATCCCTCGGTGGGGAAGATCCCCTGGAGGAGGGCATGACAATGAGATTCTTGCCTGGAGAATCCCGTGGAACAGGACCATGGTGGGCTACAGTTGACTGGGTCACGTGCAGAGTCGAACACGACAGAAGTGACAGCTGCATCCTCTAGGAAGCTGAGAACTGGGTTTTAGTCTTCAACGGCACTTTCTGTCTCCAGACTGCCTTATCCCAGGGCCGCCAAGCTTGCTGGGTAACTTGGTCCTAGGAGAAATCTCCCCTCTTGATCCTTAGAGTTTCCTCTCTCCACAAAGGTTTGGCTCCCTTCTCACGTTGATACTAACACTATTCTTTCCTGCTCAAAGTGGAGAGGTGGTACTCAGAGTATCACATCTTGGGGGGTGTGTGTGTGCATGTGTTAGGGAAGGAAGGCAGATAGATAATAAGCAGCTCTCACAGTTTCAGTTCAGTTCAGTCACTCAGTCATGTTTAACTCTTTGCGATCCCATGAACCAGAGCATGCCAGGCCTCCCTGTCCATCACCAACTCCTGGAGTCTACCCAAACCTATGTCCATTGAGTTGGTGATGCCATCCCACCATCTCATCCTCTGTCATCCCCTTCTCCTCCTACCCCAATCCCTTCCAGCACCAGAGTCTTTTCCAATAAGTCAGCTCTTCACATGAGGTGGCTGAAGTATTGGAGTTTCAGCTTCAGCATCAGTCCTTCCAATGAACACCCACGGCTGATCTTTAGGATGGACTGGTTGGATCTCCTTGCAGTCCAGGGGACTCTCAAGAGTCTTCTCCAACACCAAAAGCCTCATTTTCCCACCATGCCTTTCTTCTTCCCAGGGCGATGGTATCTGTCTAGTTTCTGGCCTTACCTTGTCTGGCTGGCTTGAGAGAAAATTGGAGCCAGTTCTCCCCAGAACCCTGTGGCATTAACTGCTTAGCTCTCCTGATGCCCTAGATCTGCGTTACTAAGCCCCAGTTCACTCCATTAGTCGTGGGAGTTAGCACTGATGGAAATGAGCTTTGGTTAGTATACGAGGTTCAGAATCAACTGAATTTGAATTGTGATGAATTCTGCTCTCATCTCTCTGTCTTTTTTCTGCGACTTTCCTCTCTCTGCCTTGGCAAGACACACCCCTTTGCAGGTCTGGGTTCAAGATGACTTGGCTACTTAATTTTTAAACTAGGGCTTGTAATCAGCCCACAGATCATGAAAGTGAGCCCCATCCGTAGTAAGGGAGGGTCTGACCGCTGTCTGATCACACTGTAGTTAAGTGTTGGTGCCCTATCTTCTGAAGTATTAAGGGTCACAGTTCTGTTAAGGGGTGTCCTGGGGCACCAAAGATGAGTCATACAGGATAGTTCGGATTGGCTCAGCACAGGCTTGCTGTGTGGGTGGGTTTTCTTTCACTGGAAAAACCACAGGCATCATACAAGCGCCCTCTGAGAGAGGCCTTCACCCCACAACAAAGAAAGGAATAGTTAAATCAACTTTTCCATCCATGTGATCCCAAGGGCATAGTCTGGTTTGCAGATGTTGGCTTGCTGGAGAGCCTGTGTCCTAAGCAGGAGAGAGATCCCCTCTTCTCCTTGCCAGAGTTTTATATTATTATTTGATTAGTTCTCTTTAAGGCAGTGTGAGAGAGATTCTCTCTGGGAGATAGATACATAAAAGTTTCTGCCATTAAAAAAACATTTTCTCTTCTGAGGGATTATGCATGCTTGCAACTGTAAGAGATTTTTGTTAGAGGACAGAGTTGTTTAATAAGATGTTACTTTTGCCAGCTTCTTAGCTCTCTGCTGAGGTCACTTATGTTTCAAAAGTCAGAGATCCCTGCTCCATCAGAGCCCGGTCTTAGGAGGAGCAAAGAGAGGGTCTTCCATGATGGAGCTCTGTGGATGTGACTCGGCCTCTGCCTCCTAAGGAATACAGTGACTCAACCAAATTGCTGGGGCTTCCCTGGCAGTCCAGTGGTCACGACTCTGCACTTTCACTGCAAGGGGAGTGGGTTTAATCCCTATTCAGAGAACCAAGATCTCAGATGCTATGAGACAAAGCCAAAACAACAACAACAACAAAAACATAAAACCAAAATTGCTGATTGTGTTGACATCTGATTTCAACTTTGGTTTCCCACTTGGGGTCTTGAAACGGGAATGTCTACTGTCTACCTCTCAGTATAAATGTTACCCTGTAGCAGATATGCATTAGAAGAGAGAGAGTTATGAAAGTGGTATCACAGAACCTTTTATATTTTTGTTCCTTCCCCTTATCCTTTTTGTTAGAAAACAGGATCTTAGGACCTCTGGTGGCCTTGCATCCGCTAAGCTGTAGTCTGTGTTAGAAAAGTAAGTAAAATCAGGGAAATAGACTAGAGAGAAATGGGGAAGGGGAGTTCTCTGTTAGATGATCAGGGGATGCCCTTCTGAGAGACTGTATTTCTGAAGAGACCTGAAGGCAATGAGGGGCTGAGTCAAGGGGAGAACATTCCAGGCAGGGGGCACTGTAGAACTCCTGGATCCTGGGGCATCGCCATTTACCTGGTGAATACCATCAGTGTGGGCCCAGTGACCAGCAGGCCATGAGGATTTGAATAACCTGGTGTTAATCTGCTGGGATAATGGGCACCTACTTTGAGCAAGCTGTGTACAGCAAGCAAGTTTGCACAAGAAGCCACGCATTTCTTTAGAAAAAAGGTGTTGAATCTTTCCCAGTTCTGCACCATAGAATGCTGAGGGGGAAATGTTTAGCTTGAAGAAATTTAAAGGTAGGTGTTGACTACCTTGTCTTGTTCTTGGAGAAATTCAGCATGAAATTCCCTTTCAGGGAAAACAAGAAACAAAAATAAAACCTGCACTCTGCTTTCCCAGCACAGATGAACCAATGTAGCCTTTAGGTGCCATTCTGACTGGGGGAGGCCAACATTTTGAGTATCCTCCTTGAGTGAAACCCCTTTAGAATGTCTGAGTTTTAACTTACTGCTTCTTGATGTGTCCAACAGGATGATTTACCTACAAAACGTACTAATGCCAAGTTGTCAGTCTGTTACGTGTGGATGTGAGCTCAGTCGTGTCCGACTCTGGCGACCCCACGGACTGCAGCCCAACAGGCTCCTCTGTCCATGGGATTTTCCAGGCAAGAATACTGAGTGGGGTGCCGTTTCCTGCTCCAGGTTAGATGGGTTATTAAACTGTGCACTGAAGCGAGGCAGAATAGCTATTAAATGCAAATTTTTAAAATCATTATTGCTGTGTGGCACCCTTTCCGAGTCATTAGTGACTGTATTAGAAAACAGAGGGCTCAGAAAATAGTTTTATTTTGAATCAAAAATAATATTGGGTAAGTTGCAGCTTTCTTTGACACTCAAACAGAGATTGTGTCTGCTATAACTCCTTATTTTTTTTTCTTTATTGAAGTGTAGTTGATATACAGTATTGTGTTAATTTCTGTTGTACAGCAAAGTAATTCAGTTATACCATTTTATCATTCTTTTTAATATTCTTGTCTTTTAAAAATTAATAAATATATTTTTATTGAAATATAGTTGATTTACAATGTTGTTTAGTTTCAAATGTACAACAAAGTGATTCAGTTTTATATATATATATATATACACACACACATACTATTATATATAGCATTATATAATAGTATGTATATATATATATTTATTCTTTTTCAGTTTCTTTTCCCATATGTTATTATAAAATATTGAGTATAGCTCTCTGTGCTATACTTTGTTGTTTATCCATTCTATATATTCATCTACTAACCCCAGACTCCCACCCCATTGCTCCCCCATCCCCGCTCCCCCTTGGCAACCACAAATCTGTTCTTTATGTCTGTGGAGACAATTCCTATTTCTGATTGTAGGTAGGCGATTCTGATATAGGTGATAGTTATACTTGCCAAACCTTTTATTTTTACAGTGGATTCAACTTAAGTAAATAGTGTTCTATCTGTCATCCTGTCTAACCCTCCGGACACTTGAAAGGTAATCAAGGCAGGTCATCCCAGTGTTGCAGATGAGAGCCGAAACAGGAGGGTTTGAGAGAGCCAAAGACTAGGATGAGAACTGGGTGTTCCTGCTTCTCCAGCTCCTGACTTCCTGCTGGAATCTTTATTATGATTACATAGTTTGGTACCTGGACCACTCTTAACCATGGAGCAAAGACTGAGGACACAGGTATGGACACATTAACTTTTAGGAATTTAAAAGAAATCTGTGAAATACTAGCCTTCAGAGAGGACACATTAAATATTAAGTTATTAATAAATATTTTTATTTGTGAAAGTATGACTATGCATCTGTAAAAAGGGAAGCTATTTATGTACTGATCTGGAATAATTGCTAAGACATATTGTTTTTTACAAAATTTTATTTATTTATTTTTGGCCGTGCTGGGTCTCTGTTGCTGCGTGGGGTTTTCTCTAGCTGCAGTGCACGGGCTTTTCACTGCAGGGGCTACTCCTGCTGTAGAGCTCGGGCACTGGAGCACTCAGGCTTCACTAGTTGCAGCTCCCGGGCTCCAGCGCATAGGCTCAAAAGTTGTGGCACCAGGGCTTCGCTGCTCCAAGGCATGTGGGCTCTTCCTGGACCAGGGATGGAACCCATGTCTCCTGCACAGGCACGTGGATTCTTCATCACTGAGCCACCAGGGAAACCCAGGAAATATTCTTAATGTTTTTTATTTTGTCATATTTTAAGACTTCCAAGAAGTTCCAGAAATCATACAGAGATTTTCTGCAGGCCAGGAAATCTCTCTTCACCTGTCTCCCCCCAGTAATAAGTTACATATGACCTTGATAAATTGATAGAATGGTGAAGTTGAGATTGGTAAAATGCCATTAATGTAAATTAAGACTTTATTTGCATTTCTAAGAAATACTTTAAAATAAAAAGGCGAGATAGTGTACAGTATGCATCCTATTTGTGTATTTTTAAAGGGTGAGGGAATGTGTGAGTTTGTGTTTATTTGTTTCCATGTGCCTAGAATATCTCTGGAAGGATGTATACCAAACTAGACACATTGGGTTGCCTACAAGAACTGGGCAAGAAAGTGCAATGCTGTGCTGTGCTCCGTCTCTCAGTTGTGTCCAACTCTTTGTGACCCTTGGACTGTAGCCCACCAGGCTCCTCTGTCCATGGGATTTCCCAGGCAAGAATACTGGAGTGGGTTGCCATTCCGCCTCCAGGGGATCTTCCTGACCCAGGGATCTCTTGTGCCTCCTGCCTTGGCAGGTGGATTCTTTACCACTAAGCTACCTGGGAAGCCCAACAAAGTGTGAAAAAAATAGAATTACACTCTTTTGTACCAATCCATCTATTTTTTAAAAAGGTAATGAGAAATCTTTTTATGTATTCATATAAAATAGTTTCTAAATTACATTTTTAAGGTAAGTAATTCTGACTGTATCCCATTTGTAAAACAAGGGTGGGGAGGAATGTGTGTCTTTGCTTGCACAAACATAGAGATCTTTGGCAGAATATATAAGAAATCGGTAACATTGATTTGCTTCCAGGGATAAAAATGGGGAGGAGGGGACAGAAGCAGAGGGAGACCTTTCACCAGATACCCTTTGTACCTTTTAAATTTAAACTCTGTGAATTTAGTCCCTTTTCAACAAAATCAAGAAAACTAAAATTAATTAATTAATTAATTAAACCCTAAAAATAAAGTGCTTTCACCTTGTAAATTTTTTTTCTCTAAAATATTCAGCAGCTTTCCAGCTACTCTTTGGCTAAAATCCAAGTTTCTTAACGTGACATTTAGGTTCTTTTTATAACTTGGTGTCTATTTCTTGCCCGGAGCTTTGTGTTCCACCTTAAACATTTCACTCTCTCTCCTCCTAATCCTGCTTTTTCTGACATTTCTTTATTCTAGTCTCCCTTGTCTCTACAGCCATCAGAAGTCAGCTCAGGATCTCTTCTGTGACTCTCAAAGAATCCAGCCCTCTGTGACTTGGCTCTCATCCAAATATCTATAACATTGTATTATCTGCTCTATACATTGGGCCTTCATCCCACACCCTCTTGTCTTTCAAGGATACATCCATTGTCTTCCCAAATAAGATTCCCAAATCCTTGTGAGCAGGAGCTGAGAAGGACAATTTTTCTGAAACTCTCTCTTCCTGGAAGAAGCTTATATATGGTTGATGTCCCAGTGATACTTTGTGACTAATCTAATCTTTGTGGAAATTGTATTCCCCATTATGCTTGCTTGATATACACATGAATCCCAACCTGTACCATGGCAATAAGAAATTATCTATCCACCCAAAACACCCTAGCAGAAAAAAAAAGAGGACAAAGTAAGAGTTAAAAACTCAAGAAATCACATGGTGTCTGAATATTGATATATTTTTTAATGTACTATCTCTAGAAAACAAGATGCATGGTAAAATATTTTTTCCTCTTTCATTTTGGTGCATATATGTGGCTGCATATTGGAAAATAGGCCCTGTTTTCCTGGTATCCATGGTGAATTAATTAGTTTTTCTGATAGATTATCAACCACTTCTTGAGGTTCTTGTGTTGGGCAAACAGCAGAGTTGGATTCAAACTGTGGCAAGTCTGCCTTCAGATCCACGTGACTTCTAACTCTGCGTTCTTCTCTTTAGAGCAATGGTTATAGTTAGGTTCCTTCCATGGTGCAGCACTGTATTCAGGTTCAATGGACACAAACTATAAACTACATTCCTTTAAGAGCCTACACTCTATCTCACATTGCGTTAGTCTGTCCCTCGCCCAGTCTGTGGCTCTCTATTTAGTAGGTGCAGCCAGTTCCTGGAAGGCTGTTGATACACTCATGAAATCAGAACTAGAGAAAAAACTGACAAAGGTCAATCTTTGAAACAGAAACCATTAAGAACAAAGAGGCAAATAACAAACAATGATAGAAATTGCTTATCTTTGCTTAAGTCTTTTAGTTAGGCCCCATATTTCAGGTGTGTTATCTCTTCATCTTTAGAGTAACTGAGGTGGCTATTATTGTTATCTTCTTTTGCAGATGAGAACAGAAACTGAGAAAGGTTAAAGAAGTTGACACAGCTAAGTAACAGAGCCCAGGTCAAACGCAGAGCTTCTGCCCTTGAGTCCCTGTGTTTAATCTTGACGTGATGTTATTGTTTTTCCAAAGACCAGTCACGCGGACAAGTAACTTCTCAATATATTTGTCTTACTCTCTCTAACCAGATCACAGAGTCTCTAAGTGGAAGACTGCACTTCATTTTCTA
The DNA here is from genome assembly GCA_006408695.1 of Aepyceros melampus. Taxonomy (NCBI): domain Eukaryota; kingdom Metazoa; phylum Chordata; class Mammalia; order Artiodactyla; family Bovidae; genus Aepyceros; species Aepyceros melampus. Next base: position 22,830 of record SJXQ01010361.1, read on the forward strand.
TGGGTCTCCACACATAGTGATCCATATAGCACAAGGAACTGCACATTATTAGTACTCAATACTCCAGAATGAATGAATGCATTAAAAATGGCTTGTAAATGTGAGTGAATGAAACAATGATGTTCAGATTCAAAATTCAACAACCGCATACCAAGCAGTGTGAGGGGTGCGAAGAACATGATGTTTTGGAGGACTGGAGATGATGTCCAAGAAGGACCAGGCACAGGGAGGTGCCCAACACATGGTACTTTTATGAACATAGCAGCATGATCTGCTTTAATTTTTCTTCTCCACAGCTCTGTTAGGCAGCCTAACAGAGTTAGGCTCAGTAGTCTGCTCAGGCTGCCATAACACGACGCCACAGACTGGGTGGCTTCCACAACAGAAGTGTGCTTTCTCACAGTTCTGAGGCTCAGAGCCCTAGATCGAGGTGCAGGGAGGTAGCCGGTCCTTCCTGGACATCGTCTCCAGTCCTCCAAAACGTCATGTTCTTCGCACCCCCCCACCCCCCCCGGTACTGCCTGGTATGCGGTTCTTGAATTTTGCATCTGAACATTATTGTTTCATTTATCCACATTTCCCAGCCATTTGTGTGCACTCAGGCATTCTGGAGCACTGATAATGTGCACACTCACTGTGTCCTCAGGAGGCCTTTCCTCTGTGCGCCAGAGAGCTCTGCTGTCTCTCTTCTAAGGACTGGCCCTGTAAGATTAGGGTCCCACTCTTAACTCCTCATTTAATTTAAATTACCGTCTTAAAAGCTCTCCCTCCAAACCCCTCCACAGGGGGCTGAGCCTTCAACATTTGAATTTGGGGTGGCATGAGGCTGGTAGGGCACAGAATTCAGCCCATAACTAGTAGTTACTCCCTTTCCATTTTTCATATGTGTAAATAGGCATCCGAAGGAGTCGTTCCTGTTCTGTAAAGTCTGGCTGTGCTGCCAGAAATGTACACCGCCCATATTTCTGTAGGTTTCTCTCCTCCTTGCAGCCTTAAAGAGCTCAACCATCTAATCCTCTCAGAGTTGTTTTTATTTTTTTCCCCAAGAAAATAATAATATCTTTTCTCTGGATGTTGCTGGTGAAATCCTGACAGTTGATTTTTTCCCCCTGAGCTTCTCACCTTCATGCCTTCACCTCTTTTCTGTTATTTTATAATTAACTGAGACCAGTTACTTATAGGGTGACTGATTAATTCCACTTTCCTGTACATTACAGAACAGGAACCATGGCATTGCCAGGCTTACAAACTTTGGAATACAGCTGGGGACTGGAAGGGTGTTCAGCCCACAGCAAACTCTCGATGGAACTATCTTATTTTCCTACCAGAAACCAGAAAGCATGTTATTCTTTACCTGAGGTCTTGAATACCATAAAAGCTCAATGTCCTCTACTTGAGGGTTTCTGCTGACTTGCGCCCTCTGCTGCTTCATGTCTTCTATTCTCTCTGTTTTACCAGCTTTGGTCAGAGTTTTATTTCTATCTTGAGTTTAAATCTCATTTAGAGAGGGTCTGATTGGTTCAGCCAGTCAGCATCCCTTTGGGTCCCTGGCCAGCGTTTGGTCTAATTGTAAGTGTTGCATCAGTACAATGTAAAGAGTTCTTTTATCTATCACAGCATGAGGAAAATATATTTTTGCGAATATATGACTTCTTTTCTTTTGTCCTGTGTTTACTTCTCTCCTATAAGGCAGTGTAGCAACATGGTTAATATTCAAATTCTGGTGTAAGAGCATCTGGATTAAGACCCTACTCCCACTACTTATCAGCTCTATGAAGCTGGGCAAATTTACTTCACTTCCTTGTGCCTCAGTTTCCTCCAAATGAGGTTGTTAATACAATCCCCAGCTCACAGAATTATGAGGATTCAAGTTAAGGCATGTGAACAACCACAGTGCATGGATTATAGTAAGTGCCCAGTAAGTATTAATTATTTCTAACTTATATGCAGAGTACATCATAAGAAATGCTGGGCTGGAGGAAGCACAAGCTGGAATCAAGATTGCTGGGAGAAATATCAATCAACTCAGATATGCAGATGACCCACCATTATTGCAGAAAGTGAAGAGGAACTAGAGAGCCTCTTGATGAAAGTGAAAGGGGAGAGTGAAAAAGTTGGCTTAAAGCTCAACATTCAGAAACTAAGATCATGGCATCTGGTCCCATCACTTCATGGGAAATAGATGGGGAAACAGTGGCTGGCTTTATTTTTCTGGGCTCCAAAATCACTGCAGATGGTGACTGCAGCCATGAAATTAAAAGACGCTTACTCCTTGAAAGGAAAGTTATGACCAACCTAGATAGCATATTCAAAAGCAGAGACATTACTTTGCCAACAAAGGTCTGTCCAGTCAATGCTATGGTTTTTCCAGTGGTCACGTATGGATGTGAGAGTTGGACTATAAATAAAGCTGAGTGCCGAAAAATTGATGCTTTTGAACTGTGGTGTTGGAGAAGACTCTTGAGAGTCCCTTGGACTGCAAGGCGATCCAACCAGTCCATCCTAAAGGAGATCAGTCCTGGGTGTTCATTGGAGGAACTGATGTTGAAGCTGAAACTCCAATACTTTGGCCACCTGATGCAAAAAGCTGGCTCATTTGGTAGACCCTGATACTGGGAAAGATTGAGGGCAGGAGAAGAATGGGACGACCGAGGATGAGATGGCTGGATGGCATCACCGACTCGATGGACGTGGATTTAGGTGGACTCTGGGAGTTGGTGATGGACAGGGAGGCCTGGCATGCTGCGGTTCATGGGATCCCAAAGATTCAGACACGACTGAGCGACTGAACTGAACTGAACTGAACGGATTGTCCACCAGGAGGGAAAATGTCCATTCTTTTGCCAAGGATATCTCTAATCATAAATTTATAAATAAGCATTTTAGATACCTGTTCTATGCTCGACTGAGTAACATAATTAACCAAAGTTGTTAGTTCCTGATGAAATTGAATCAACAAGTCCACAAGTGGTATATACACAGTAATTGAGGATGTGAGATTTTTGAGGGTCTCTGCCTGTAGTCTATTTGGGGAAATAGTCATGTAAATAAATAATGATAAGTCACTTGAGAGTGGGGGCACCAGGAGGAAGTGTTTAGCTTGTGCTGAAAGTCAGGGGAATTACATACTAGAGAAAATATTTGAATGGACCTTGAAATTGGGAGGGCATTTCTGGCAGCGGTAAGAGCAAAGATGAAAGATAATATGGTGCCTTCAAGGAACATGTAGGTTGTGCAATAACTCTTTAATTTTTTATCCTGAAGGCAATGGGGAGCCCTTAGAGGGTTTAATTTTGTTTTAAAATATACCTTTTTTTTTAGAAGTCATATATGCTCATTATGAAAAACAAGCAACATGTTACAGAGAAATACATGAAAAGTAAAGATTTCCATTAATTTCCTCCCTCATCCCCTGAGATAATTACTATTACAAAGTGTTTGAGGTATATTTCTCTACATTTCTTTCTAGGCACATAGTAACAAGTGCATGGTGATTATTATTATAATAGAAGAATCTCTTGTGTGTACATTATGTATATATATTAATAATTTAGTACTGAAGTTTTGCAGCACTTCCAGCCATTACAATGTTACCTGAATCCCCATCCCTGTCTGTAGGAATCACTGTGAATGTGAATCCATATACCTTAGACTTTGTGGAGACCAAGGAGTAAGACTGCTTACTTAGTAAGTTGCACAGATTCAAAACTGGGCAGGCATTTTGACCACCTCTTTCAACTCTGCCCTCCACATTCATTTGGCCAAAAAGACCTACTGATTTTACCTCAACAATTCAAGTTTATTTCCTCTTTGCCTCTAAGTAGTGTAAAGTGTCCTCCATTTGTCTTTCCATCATATTTTGTGTGTAACTTTATCATGAGACTTAGTACATTCACAGTATATTGGAATCATCTGTTTACTCATCTTTTCCACCCAAGTATGAAGTTCTTAAAGGCAATGCCTTAAAAAAGAAAGTCTTACATCTCTAGTGCCTAACATATAGCTCCATGAATGTTGATGAAGGCAAATGACTACTGCATTGTTCAGTTTCACTGATAGAAATGCAACCTTACTGTATATCAGGGATTGGATAAAAGATTGAGTTTCCTGACCTGTAAAAGGAGGCCTATAATATATATAGTTTACTTCATATAAGATTAGTAAAGTAAAGGACTCCCTTGGTGGTCTAGTGGCTAAGACTCTGCTCCCAATGCAGGGGGCCCGAGTTTGATCTCTGATCAGGAAACTAGATCCCATGTGTTGCACCTTAAAAAAAAGGATCTTGTCTGTATGCAGCAGCTACGGCATGGAACAACAGACTGGTTCCAAATTGGGAAAGGAGTAAGTCAAGGCTGTATATTGTCACCCTAATTATTTAACTTATATGCAGAGTACATCATGTGAAATGCCAGGCTGGATGAAGCACAAGCTCTAACTAAGACTGCTGGGAGAAATATCAATAACCTCAGATATGCAGATAATACCACTCTTACGGCAGAAAGTGAAGAAGAACTAAAGAGACTCTTGATGAAAGTGAAAGAGGAGAGTGAAAAAGTTGGCTTCAATCTCAACATTAAAAAAACTGAGATCATGGCATCTGGTCCCATCACTTCATGACAAATAGATAGAGAAACAATGGAAATAGTGACAGCCTTTATTTTCTTGGGCTCCAAAGTCACTTCAAATGGTGACTGCAGCAATGAAATTAAAAGACACTTGCTCCTTGGAATAAAAGTTATGACCAACGTAGACAGCATATTCAAAAGCAGAGAGATTACTTTGCCAACAAAGGTCCATCTGGTCAAAGCTATGGTTTTTCCAGTCGTCATGTATGGATGTGAGAGTTGGACTGTAAAGAAAGCTGAGTGCCAAAGAATTGATGCTTTTGAACTGTGGTGTTGGAGAAGACTCTTGAGAGTACCTTGGACTGCAAGGAGATCTAACTTGTCCATCCTAAAGGAAATCAGTCCTGAATATTCATTGGAAGGACTGATGCTGAAGCTGAAACTCCAATACTTTGGCCACCTGATACGAAGAACTGACTCACTGGAAAAGCCCCTGATGCTGGGAAAGATTGAAGGCAGGAGAAGAAGGAGACAACAGAGGATAGATGGTTGGATGGTATCACCTACTCGATGGACATGAGTTTGAGCAAGCTCTGGGAGTTAGTGACAGACAAGGAAGTCTGGCATGCTGCAGTCCACAGGGTCGTAGAGTCAGACACGACTGAGTGACTGAACTGAACCGAACTGAATGCAGCAACTAAGACTTGGCACAGCCAAATAACAAAATAAACATTTTTTAAAAATTTAGTCAAATAAGCTTTAATGTTTTAAATTCTTTTAAAGATTAAGACTAATTTTGTATTTAAAACACTTAACACAGAGAGAATAGACTGGTTGTTATGATCACGATGATGAGCTAGGCACAGGAATGTACACAAAGCCAGGGTGAAATTTTAGAGGAGCCATGAGCACCTTATGAATTTAAAAGAGCATTTCTAACCACTTCTGGTTTGGAACTTCTTGTTTTAAACAAATTTTCACTCAAATAAACTCTTTAAAAAAAGAGAGAGATTTTTAAAGAAAATATAATGTATCTTGAAGGTGTCAGGAAAGGCACCAAGGTCAAAGATGTAAAAATCTCTTACAGCCTTAGTAATCAAGAATTTCTAGCCTTCCCTGACAAGCTAGAGGAGTAGGATGGGGTAGGAGGTGGGAGGGAGGTTCAAGAGGAAGGGGGCATATGTATACCTGTTGCTGATTCCTGTTGATGCATGGCAGAAACCAACATAATATTGTAAAACAATTATCCTTCAAATGAAAATAAATACAGAAAAAAAAAGAAAGTCCTAACCTTGAGGTAAAAGCCCAAATGCCAAGTGCAGAGGGGCAGTTACTGAATCAGAAGTTGGGAACTTCAAAGGTAAGCAAAGGCCAGGCCCCACTCCCAATTAATCATAATTGGTAGGAGTTGGCCCCCAGGAGTGAGCCTTTTAATCTCCTCATTGATTCTATTGTGCAGCCAGGGGTGAGGATCACTGCATTTCTAAACGAACGAGGGCAAGAGGGGTGCCGACTACAATGAAATTCGCCAACTTCTCTGAAAACGTCCTGATTTTCACGCGAACTTCCCAAACTTCAAAATGCTGACGAGTAATTTAAAATTTAAAAATAAACAACCAAATACTTTGGGAGTCAAAGAAGACATGGATAGACGCTCTGTTGGGTGGCAGTTTGTGATCGTCCTTGCAGATCAACCTTCAATTTGAAGAAACAAACTGATAAAGAGGGAAGTTAAATAACCTGTCCAAGAATACACGGCAAGTGAGAATAAAAGTTGGGACTAATATTCAGTCCTTAATGTTCCTTCTCTGTTAGATAAAAAACACTTGGAGATAAACTTTGAAAAGTGGGTGCGGCTGTAGGAAGAGAAAGGGCGTTGTGGGCTGAAGAAATCTCCTGAACATTGCCCCAGGCATCCAGCAATCAAGGAAACCTGGCGATTCCTAAATAGTGCAAATGGAATTTGGACCTGCTGCTGCTGCTAAGTGGCTTCACTCGTGTCCGACTCTGTGCGACCCCATAGACGGCAGCCCACCAGGCTCCCCTGTCCCTGGGATTCTCCAGGCAAGAACACTGGAGTGGGTTGCCAACTCCTTCTCCAATGCATGAAAGGGAAAAGTGAAAGTGAAGTCGCTCAGTCGTGTCCGACTCTTAGCGACCCCATGGACTGCAGCCTAGCAGGCTCCTCCGCCCATGGGATTTTCCAGGCAAGAGTACTGGAGTGGGATGCCATTGAAAATTAGCAGCAGCAGCAGCAGCATCGAAGAGAATCAACAACGCATGCGCTTTCCACAGTGGGGGGGCGGGGGGGCCGCGAAGGGGCGAGGCAGGTTAAGGACGATGAATTGCGACCTTTGTTTGGCGACGCTCACGACTCTTGCCGTAAAGGCCGGTGTGGCGCGTGCGCGTCTCCTTTCGTGCAGACTCCTGACGCCGTTTGCTGCTGTTGTGTCACGGGTGTCGGCAGCGCTGTTACAATGGTGAAGCTGAGCAAAGAGGCCAAGCAGAGGCTGCAACAGCTTTTCAAGGGAGGACAATTTGCCATCCGCTGGGGTTTTATTCCTCTCGTGATTTACCTGGGTCAGTGGAGAAGAACCTGGTAGGAGACGGGAGGGAAGAGGGTGCGGATGCTGAGACTCCATTTTGGCCTGAGGCGTGAGGGAGAAACGCGACCACGCCGAGCGCGTCTTTCGAGGCTCTCTGGTCAAGCGTGGTCCGTTAAGCTGAGTTCGCGTTCTTGTTCTATCCTCCCTCCACCCCCCCTTTTTTTTTTCTTTCTGGTCTTTAACAAGTCACGTAGTATTTCCCGTGCAGTTACTACATCTGTAAGCAAGAGGTGACCTACTTTTCAGGATGTGGAGGACCTGAAAAGTCCTGATGTGCGTGGACCTGAGGGCCTGATGTGTGTGACAGTGATTAGTTCACATTTGGACACTAGGTGTGTTTTCGGGAAGGTTGTTGTCACCTTTCCAGGTGGGCCTAAGTGGAGGGAGATTCTAAGCCTCGTGGGTGTGCCACTGCCTTGAGGCATGATTATGACAATAGTTGTTGGATGCTTCTGCGTTTTCACGTGCAGGTAAAGGTTTTACGCGCGGGGAAACCGAGGCATAGAACAGTTTTGTTCTTCGCTGAAGGCCACACAGCTGTCAAATGGGGGCGCTATGAACTCAAGCAGTGGGCCATGAAGGCCCATGCTCTTAACCACCATGTTGTATTGCAGAAATTTGAAAGTGGTAAGGCCCATATTTTTGCCTAGGGCCGCACACTGAGACTTTACACCGTTTTTCGCCTGAGGTAGTTTTGTATTTTTAAACTGATGGCCCTGTTCAGGCAGTAGGATGGAGTGGATAGCGTTCCGCCTTTGTCAGTTTGAGCGTAGAGTTTGACATTTTGTTAAACTCTGGTTCACATTTCACAGTCTTATGATTTTTAACTAGATGGTGCTTCTTGTGTTTGGTTTTATGTTTTTTTAGGTGTCATGTCTTTTGTAAGACGCAGTACATTCACTCAGCTTTGACGGAGCGTTTGATTATGCTGGATATTCTGTAGGCACTTGTGGCTCCCATTTCCCCATGACTTGCAAGCCAACTAATAACCTGGAGATACTTCGAATGCAGGACTTTAAAATACCCTTTTCCTCCCTTATTTTGAACGCAGTTTTTTTTGGGAAAGGGCAGCGGGGTTTGGCTGCACCGTGGTCATGTGAAACTTCCGCGACCAGATATTGAACCTGCACTCCCTGCAATGGGAGAGCGGATTTTTAACCGCTTCCCGGACTACCTGGGAAGTCCCTACAACACATTTTTTGAAAACGACTTACCTATTTGGCTGTACTAGTTCTTAGTCTTAGCTTGTAGGATCTAGTTCCGTGACCAGGGATGGATCCCTGGCCCCCTGCTTTGGGAGCAGAGAGTCAGCCACTGGACCACCAGGGAAGTACTGCATTTTTATTTAAACATTCTTTTATTTTTACTTTATCTTACAATACTATATTGGTTTTGCCATACATTGACATGAATCCGCCACGGGTGAAGCATTAGTTCCCCAGATTTTAGTAACTTTGTGTAGATATTGAAAATTAGAGCAAGTAATTAGCCTGCTCTTACAGGCTGTTACTCTCCTTTCTCCCAAACTGTCGTCTTCCCCAGCTTTCACTTAACTGTACAAGGGCCCAGTTTTGCTAGGCAAACACTGGGAGGAGCTGTCCTTCTAGCTAAGGAAGTAAGTTAAGGGGTCTTTGATTCTTCCCCTTCTTTGTTCTGCGTCATTTTTCCATTGCTGTGTATGTTGGGTCCCATTTTAGTCTGCTCCTGCTTTCTTTGTCCGTGTGGATTCTTTGCTCTTCTATAAGTCCTTTTCAGGTACCTTTTCTCTTCTCCTTTTTAAAATTCCTTTTCTGTTGCCAGAACGCTGCAGCTGGTTGTTAAAATGTGTATAAGTATGGTTTTGGTCTGAAGAGTAGACAGTGCTTTTCTTTTCCACCCTAGAATTATTTTCCTTTTTGTGCACAGTGGCTATTTTCTTTTTACTAGGATTACCAGTAATCCTACAGTTAGTGCTGGTACCCTTGTGTTTAGCTCAGGTGGAGACTGATGTTAAGGCTATCTTTTTATTTTTCCTTGTTAACTATTTTTTTTCCTTATACTGTATCTAAGCTTAATTTTAGGTCTGACCTAGTTCCCATACTTTACTTCTCCACCTCAGCTCTCAGTAAAACTTTGCAAGTGCATATTGAATTTCTTGTGTAGTTCAAACAACCTTTAGGGCTTCTGGAAGTACAGTGGGAATATAGTGCTATAAAATAAGACAGTGACCCAGTAAACCATGTTTGGACATTTACCAACAAAAAGATTTTAGTGAGTTACCTGTTGGAACACAGTTCTCCATAGTGTCTTCCAATTTCTACAAATCTTGTGAGGAGAGGCAGTGACCACCCTTTGTTCATGTTTTTAAGGATGTTTGTAGGGTGGACAGCTTTGGAAAATAGTACCAGGGTAAAGGGGAAGCATTCTGTCTCTGCCCATTATAAAAGATTCTGGTTCCCCGAACACAGGGTCAGGGATCATCTTTAAATGCTGATTAGTCTGATTACAGCTATTGCTTGTAATAAGAGCATTGATTTAATTAACAATAGCTTGAAGTTTTTTTTCCCTCTATCACCAGCCTTTGGTTGCTTTGTAAAGAGAGGTTCATGGGGATAAAATAAGATATCTTCAATTTTTTTCTTTAAAAAAAGTATAATTTTTTACAGAAATAGACTCACAGAGTCACAGAACAGTGGAAGAATGAGGGGAATGGATAGTTAGGGAGTTTGGGATGAACAGGTATACACTGCTGTATTTAAAATGGATAACCTGCTGTACAGCACAGAGAACTCTGCTCAGTGTTATGTGGAAGCCTGGATGGGAGGGAGTTTGGGGGAGAATGGATACATGTATATGTATGGCTGAGTCCCTCTACTCTCCATCTGAAACCAGAACAGCATTTTTAATCAGCTATATTCCAATAGAAAATAAGTAAGTTTAAAAAAAAAATGCTTTAAAAAAAAGTCAGTGCTGTTTGTAGTTCTTCATTCAGTTTGATTTGGTAGTTTGTCTTTTTTGTGGGTAATGACTAAGAATGAAAGATAGTGTGTGTTAAGGGCTACTATTATGGAATAAGGTAGTTTGTCTTCCCTACTGATTAGTTCTGCACTTGATCACATACTCTAGTGAAGATTCAAAACTATTCTGTTGCACAGGTAAATCTAGGTAATTCTGGTAGATGTGGATGTCATTCTAGCTACCAAATACTGATTTAGAAAGAAAACATTGTAAATTTTTTGTCTGCTAGAGTTTTAATTGGTCTTTATTCTCTTCCTTCCCTCTTCCCTTTCCCCCAGGATTTAAGAGGGGTGCAGATCCTGGAATGCCTGAACCAACTGTTTTGAGGTACTGCTCTTACAAATACGCGTTGCAGGGCAAATGTTCATATATAAGTACTAAATCATGGCAAGCAGAAGAGAAGTAGTGCTAGGTAATGGAGCTTTATCAGTCAGGTGTAGTTTTGGGCTGTTGGAAAATTGCAGCAATTTGCAGACCAGTCTGACTTTCATTATCAGGTAACTACTTTCTCTTGTCTTCCTAATTTCTGTTTACTGTGCTGTGTTACAATCATAATGAAGCATGTTGTAAAAGGAAAAGAACTAATGTATCCTGCCACTTTAAAAGCTGAACTGTTCTTAATTCCCATATTCCTGTCTTATCCTTATTAAGATATGCGAAACTTTCTGTATCATTCTAACAGTACCGAGAATTTTATTTTTCACCCCAAATAAAATTGATAGCCCATGTATTTTCCAGTTGTTGATCACTTAGGTTTTTCAGGGTTTTTTTTAGTATTTTAATTAATAATATAAGAAACATTTTTATGTCCATAGGTTTTATAGGTTTAGATTTATTTCCTTGTGATAAATTCTCATGGGATTAATAAGTCAGTGTACGGACATTTGTGGCTCTGAAAATGCATTCCTTTCCAATTTCCTTTCTCCAAAACAACCTTGATGGTGTTGGATAAACACTGGTGAAAACTTCCACGTACACACACACAGCTACATGGAATATATGGATACATATACTCATATGCACGTGTGTGTACATACTTGTGAAAACCGTATGTATGCATGTGTGGGTATATTGTGTGTGTGTGTATGTGTGAAGGCAGAATCTGGAGCAGGAAGAATTGCTTTGTAGAAAGGACTGGTACTCATAGCACTGGGATGAGTAGCGCCTCTGCACAGGTGCTGTGGAATTCCACCTTGACCTGTCTTCAGACATTTCTTGTGGATTGTCCTAACAGACTTTTTACTGCTATTCTAGATCTGTTTCTTCACACTCTAATCTAAGCTACTATTTTCTAGAATGGGAAGAATAATAATGGTCATATTACTAACAGTCATTTGTAGTGTGTCAGCCACTGTGTTAAGTGCTTTATATACAGCATCACTAATTGTTACTTCAGTCCTTCAGAGCTGATCATGCAGTCTCTGGGTGGTGGTGTATGTCTGTCTTGAAGGCCTATACACTTTCCACTGGGTCATGTGGTCTCCCGCAGATAACATGATCTGCTACTTAGCACAATGCCATCTGATATGATTTCTTCCACCTTCTCTGCCTTGCCAGTCTCTCCTTTTCTCAAAGCAAGGTTTTTTTCTTCAGGGTACTGCCAAATGTGCTGTCCACATGTCCATTTATGCTGTTACTCTTTACTGATAAAATTCTTCAATGAATGGTCTTCACTCCCTGCTTCCTTTCTTCACTTCCCTCTCTTTTCTTAATCTTCTGTGGTACAGCCTCTTAAAACTGCTTTCAGAGGTCCCCATCAGGCTTTTTTTTTTTTAGTTTTTACTCTTTGAACTGTCAGTTTTCTTTTTTGTAAAATGGGAACTCAGGTAATGTGTCTGCTACTGAGTAGCTGATTGACCTTAGACCAGTTGTTTCCTAAGGGAAACAGTACCTTAGGAAATACTATCAGAGATGGGACTACCTGGTCAAGCTGTGTGAACATTTTTCAAGGACTGAAAATTATCATCAGATTCTTCTTTCCAAGAGGCTATTAACCTAAGATGAAGTTTCATCTTTTATAAGTTTATAATATCTGATTTATAAGATTGTCCTGAGAATTGAATAAGATTATTGCATGTAAAGTATTAACAGTGCTGACACATAATGTATGAGCAATAAACTTAATAATTTTTAGCCTTTCTCTGTCATCTCCTTCACCCCACTTTTCTCTGTGAAAACTAGGCTCTAGCTACATGATACTGTGTGTGAATCTCAGAATAAACTGTATTTTTTCATGCCTTTGTCTGTATGCTTGTTCTCTGTCTGCCTGAAATGCTTCTTCCCTCAGTTTCCGCTAGATGAAAACCTTCCTTTAGAAAAGCTCAATCTCAAATTTATCACCTCTTCCTTAAATCTTTTCCACCTTCTCCTAGCAGAAACTGCTCCTTTTTTTGTGTTCTGCATCTCATTCTCTGCTTTGTATTATGCTTGTTGCTTGTTTTCATTCGTTTTGTCTTGTGAGTACCTGAAGTAGCTGCCAGATACTTGGGGAACACTTCAAAAGTGCTGAATTCACTTAATTAAAGGATCCTAACTTCTTTGTGGTGTTGGGACAGGAATTGATATAGCATTTCTTCTTGTACAGTTTTTAGACTGGACCTGTATGCTGGGAAATAGTATTTTGTGCCCCAGGTGATACAGAACCCAGAAGTGGGGCTAGATCTGCCCTTCTGTAGTATTGGCTTCAGATATCTCACCGAGAGTTGGCCCTTCAAAGTGAGGCAGCTTTTCATGTCTTTTTCATGTCTTTATCGTCATCTTAGCGCTCCTCTCCTTTCTGGTGGTGGTGATCATTCTTTTCTGTCATTAGGGACATTTTCTGATTTCTTTCCAGGGGTATTTGTGATTTAGGAAGGAAATGAGTGCTGAAAAGGGTTATCTTGTTTCAGAATTTCATATATGATGCTGCTTATACTGGGAAGACTAACTAAAGAGGTCTTCCTGGGTTGCCTAGTCTGTACTCTGAAAGGAATAGACTTGTATTTGTCAGGGTTTTCAGTAATGTAAATGTTTTATTAATGTAAAACTCAGGAATATAAAGTTTATTGTTTATATATAAATTTATTTATACAGTACTTACGAAAATAATGTAGTTCAAGATTTACTGGTGTATTTTCTTGTTGTTGGATTCCTTGGGATTAGGTCCCCATTCATCGGTATCCATCCTCTTTCACACAGGATGGTTCTGTGTATTAGGTTGTTTGATATGAATGCTTTATTCAAAATGCAGTATTTAGTGAATAAGGGGCAATATCTTAGTAAAACATTAGGCAAAGTACATGAATATTAACTAACTGGGAGAATGATTGTTCCCATTATCTGTATAAGGCCAAGGAAGATTTTCTTTTCTGTTTATCTTAGATGCTCATTACCAATGAGGAAGAGACATTGATAAATGAATATTTTGTTTTCATATCTTAACTGTATGCAAATATACTTGGGATTTAATGGGAGATTTTAATACACTTTTGAAAATTGAAAATAAGTGCATGTTGGTTTGCTTTATACACAAAAGGAAAATACTTTCTAAATACAAACAACAGAATGCTCATATTGTCATTTTGTAATGCAATTTTATTTAAGTTGACTTGCTACTAGAAACTACATTTTTAATCAACAGGGCTTAGAAATAAAACACATCTTGTCTCCTTCCTATATCTAACAAGGATATACCTTTATTTTCTGGTTTCCTTCATGTCACTCTTTTGATTGACCTCAATTTATGTTTTCCTTTTTGTTTATAATAGGTAACTACAATTAAAAGTAATAAAATTGTATTTCTTTAAATAGGTCTCTGATTTTTTTACTCAGTGAGATTGATTCTTCTAATTCTGAATTTGATGGTTGAGTAAACATGAACATAAATGTGTAAAATCTTCTAGTTCTTAAGCTGTGTTTGAGAAGTTTTTACTTTGGGGTTTAATTTATTTCTCCTCTTCACAAACATTTTAGCTTACTTTGGGGATAAAGGACTGTTTGGTCATCTGGTTTTGGAAGCAGTCAATGCAGAGGAACAACATGGAAGGTGTGCTCTCTGGCTGGGATAAGAGATGGGACATCGTTCAGACGGTCACCAATTGGATGGCACAGGGCTCTTACTTCTCAGATGCATCTGTGGCAGAGTGGAACCTCTACTGACTATTTATGATAGACTGTATTAAAATAAATGTTTTTAACAATGTTATGTCTTGAGTCCTTTTTGAATTGAACCTAATGGGATTGTCAGGTAAAAATTTAGCCATTTGGTACTTTTTCAAAACAGAGATCTATGTGTCTAGATGATACTTTGAAAAAGAAGAACATTTCCAGGTTAATTCATGTCTGTTCACGTAACAAATGGATTCTAGTTTCCCTTTGCAGTGAATTAATAACTCCTTTTGAGATGTTCTGAGGTAGTAAAAGGAGAGAGAGCTCTCTGTGACATACTGGGCCCTAACTTCCAGGGGTGACGTTCTGATGAAATAGGATTTTTTAGCTGTGTTGGCAGGGCATGAGAATGGCATCGGAGGCTTATATGTCTGATTTGTGAGTTAAATGTGAGTCTTAAGATTTCCCTCACTAGGAAGTTGGAGGTGGCTGAGCAGGAGCCCGTGCAGATCTACACAGAACGGTAGTACTTCCTATTTTCTGATAAAAGCATTTATGGGAACTAGTTCAGTTCTATGTTGTGGTTTCCTGGGACCTTTATCTGTACTTGAAGGCACCAGTCACCTCCCTTTTTCTTAAACTTAGGTTCTGTAATTCTAACAAAATAGATCTATTTCCTTATTTTGGGGAATTGTAATTAATTATAGGAAAGTAGGCTTGAAACAAGAGATGACGCATTGGATTGAATGTTTTAAACAGGTGGGTCAGAGAATGATCATGAATGTAATCTCAGGTAACTGGAGCAATCATTACCAGAAATATCCTCCCTATTTGTAATGTAAAGCCCTCTTGGCGATTTAAACCTATTTTCTCAAGTTTTGTTATCTTTGCCTTGGAGATGTGGACTATTACGGAAGCTTAATTGCATAAGGGAGTTTTAAAGTGGAATTCTTGAGAACTAACTGCAGGGAAATCATTTCTGGTATGTACTTAATGTAATTGCTTTAATATTTCATGAATCTGAGCGTGTATGCTTTTTGCTAAGAGCTCTGACTAGCTTCTAAATCCCCTAGATTGCTTAAAATTGTGCCTGCCTTCTTCTGTACCCCCATTCTTTCTACTAAATGGGTTGTCAGTGAATTTTTGTCAGTATTTTGGTATACATTTTTCTTTTTCACTCAGGCTTTCTAGAACTTGAGAAAATAAAGCTATGACAAGTACCCAATTTGATAAAATACTTACATGGATGGTTTTTTACTTTAGGAGCTAACTTGTATTTGTTTATAAAACCCGCAAATATTTTTGAAGTAAGAAATTGGGAATTAAGTAGAAAGGGACTAGTTCCTAGTTCTTACATCTGAGGAAGCTAAGGAACAGAATTTAAGCATTTGTTCAAGGCACAGGATAAGAACTGAGACTAAGTCTACACTTTAAAGTTTATTTCTGAAGGTTTGTGAAATGTTTATAATTAAGCTATATTTTATTGAACTTTAGATTTTAGAACAGTGCAGTCCTGTTGAGCAAACATGAGTCTGTTCTGTGTTAAACACTAGAGAGTTCTTACAAATACGATGGTTTCTTTTTATTATTTAAAAGATTTTTTTAAAGTTGGAGTATAGTTGCAATGTTGTGTTAATTTTTGCTGTGCATTAGATTATTTCTGACCTTAATTTTGTTTAGACAAACCCTGAGCTGACAGGACCTGATTTGAGTCCTGGTCCTGCTACTTAGTTCCTACTGCCCTTCATAGAGAAGTCACTTACTCTTTAGACTGGAGTTTCTTCCACAAAATAGGGATAATACTTGCCTCAATGCGTTAGTCCCTAAACCACAAGAATACTGGAGTGGGTAGCCCTTTCCTACTCTGCGTGGTTGGCATAGCTGATCCTAGACTAGCAATCCTAGTCCTAGAAGCTTGTTAGCAAAGCACATTTTCAGCTGGATCAGAAATGGGATGACCTCCATGATCTGTGTGTTTTAATTACTTCCAGCGTTGTTTTAAATTAAACTTGTTATCTGAGAGAGCTGTAGAATTCAATACAGTGTAAGAACCCATATAGAAAGATCCTGTATGCATTACCTAGTTTCCGCGAGTGTGGCATCTTGTAAGACTATATGATTTCAGGATACTGATGTTGATACAGTCAGAACTTTTCCATTACCACAAGCATCCCTCAGGTTGCCTTTTTAATAGCTAACCTCCCGCCCTCACACCCTTGGCAACTAGTAATCTATTGTCCACTTCTATAGTTTTTCTCATTTCATTTTCATATGTAAGAAAGTTACATATGGAATCATACAGTAAGTAACCTTTTTGGATTGGCTTTTTTCCACTCACTGTAATTCTTTGTAGATTGGTTGAGGTTTTGTGTTTATTCAGTTTGTTCCTTTTTATTGCCGAGTAGTCCATGGTGTGGATATATGTAGAGGACATTAGAGTTGTTCCCAGTTTTTAACTATTATGAATAAAGCTGCTATGAGCATTTATGAACATCATTTTGTGAGATCAATTATTTTTAAAAGCCCTGTCATGATGGTACAGCTCAGATTTATGAATACTGTCTTAGGCTTGCAGTAACCTTCTTGCTTCCCAATAGGCATTAAAGTCTTCCCTATCATATCCAGAGTGATCCTTTTAAAAGTAAGATTGCATCACATCCTGATCAAAACTCTCCAGTGGTTTCCTATCTCACTGAGAATAAGTGCCCAAATCCTTTCTATGACCTACAAAACAAACCTGGTTTTATGTGCCTTTGATCTGTTACTCACCTAGGATTCTTCATGTTCACTTGCACTCTTGGTATTTTGATTTCTTGTCCTTCAAAAAGGACAGGCATGTTCTCACTTTGGAATTTGAGTTAGCTATTCTCTCTGCTGGAATTTTTCCTAGATATTCATGTGTGTGGCTTTATTCTATTCTCTGCCCAAATGCCATTTTGATGGCCTCTCTGATCCTTATGTAAAATAGAAAACTCTGTACCAGTCTTGTCACTCACTGTCTTTTTTAAATTTTATTTTTTAAAAATTGAAGTAGAGTTGATTTACAATACTGTGTTTCAGATGTACAGCAAAGTGATTCAGTATTCATACACACACACACACACACACACACACATATATTCTTTTCCATTATAGGTTATAAGATATTGAATATAGTTATCTGTGCTATGTAGTACGTCTTTGTTTATCTATTTTATATATAGTAGTGTATCTGTTAATACCAAACTCCTAATTTATCCCTCTTTGGTGACCATAAGTTTATTTTCTATGTAAGTCTATTTCTGTTCTATAATAATTTATATCATTTTTTTGATTCTATGAGTAAGTGATATGATATTTGACTGTCTGATTATTAGTATGATAATCTCTAGTTCCATTCACATTGCTGCAAATGGTATTTCATTTTTTTATGGCTGAATAGTATTCGTGTATGTATGTGTCCATTCATCTGCCAGTGGACATTTAGGTTGCTTCCCTATCTTGGCTAGTGTAAATAGTGCTGCTGTGAACATTGGAGTGTGTGTATTTTTTTGAATTAGAGTTTTTATTTTTTTCAGAGCTATGCTCAGGAGTGAGAGTACTGGATCATATTTAGCTCTTTTTATTACACAAGGAACCTCCATACTGTTCTCTATAGTAGCTATGCCAGTTTACATTCCTATCAACAGTGTAGGAGGCATCCCTTTTCTCCACGCCCTCTCCAGTATTTATTGTTCATAGATGTTGGCCATTCTGACTGGTGTGAGTTGATACCTTCATTGTATGTAGTTTTGATTTACATCTCCCTGTTAAATAGCGATATTGAGTTCCTTCATGTGGCCACCTGCATGTCTCGTTGGCCCATTCTCACCTTTCACCTAGTCAAAGAAATTTTATCCACCTGATTTTCTATATATATATGTATAGTCTTATCTCACTTCGAAAATGCAAACTATGTAAACACAGGATATTTTTATGTATTTTTAGAGCTAGCACAGGTCCTGACATGTAGTAGATGTTCGATAAGAATGAATGGGTGAATAAGATTATATGTGTTAAGTGTAAAATGCTTTGAGAACTGGAAACTTACAAATCCTTATAAAGGGCCAGTGTTATTCTCTGTTATTCATAATTGGTAAAAAAGCCTTCATGAAAGATGACTCAAAAGATGTTGGGAGGAGATGATATGAGAGAGGCAATGTTTACTATGACTTGGCACTCTTCATTTAGTCCCCACAACAATGCTATGAAGTAGGACATAATTCCATTTTACAGATCAAACAGGTTTGGGTCATTTTCCCCAAATCACAGAGAAAACTTGTATTTGAACCCATGTCTGCTAACTAAAAGCTTATGATGTTACTGATAATGTGCCACCATTAAAAGTAATTTATACAACTAATAAAATGGTATAATAGACATTTACAGCAACTACAAAATATTAACATTACAAGTTCCATAAAGAGGGCCCATCTACTTCATCCAATATCCAGGGCTGTATACACAACAGCACATAGAGTAGTCAAATTCACATCACAAATGTAATTTACTTGAAATAGTTATGCCAGCTGTAGTAAATGTTTATTTTTGTTGTCTGTCCTTGAATAGCCTATGTTTCTATTGAGGTATATTTTACATACAATAAAGTTAGCATATCTTAAGTGTACAGTTTGGTGAGTTTTGTATACCCTGCCAGTTTTGTATACCCTGTAACCACCATGCCAAGATGGGGGCCAGGATCTCCTTGAACCTGGGATTTTAGTGTATCACACATGGTAGGTGCTCAGGAAATGCTTTTGAATTAAATGATAAACATTTTTGAGGTTGATCTAGAAACTATAGGGAAGTTTGAATTGACGTTCTTTCTTTCCTGTAAGAAGCAAAGATGTGTGTATAGTCCATGGGGTGACCCGCGAAGAGTCCGACACGTCTGAGAAAACAGCAATGACAGTCTTAGAATTTTACTCAAAACTGGGATGATGAATAAAAGTTCCTGCAGCACATTCTGTTACATCAAGCAGAGTCCAGAAGATAAGGAAAAGGGCATGGAGACAGAGAGGAAGAAATACATTTTTTTCTGGAAAAAAGAAAACAACTGTGCCCCTAACAGGAAGTGAGCTAAGAAATGTCAGCAACTCCCTCATGTTCCTAATGTCTACTGAGGAGGAGACTATAAACAAGAAGAAGCTCCTAGAGAGCAAAATTAGAGGTCCCAGGGTTTCCGTGGAAGTAGAGCTGAAAGCCCCAGATACTGCCAGGAAAGGAAGTCTGTTTCTGGCCCCATGTGATCCTATATTGCTACAGACCAGTGACCACTGTAAGTTTTCCTCTCCCCTTTTTTGAATGGCAATTTTAATGCTATTTTCTTGCTCCTATTCTGCCTTTGTATACTGGATAAGTTGGGGATGGTTAACTTGTCTTTAAGCTCTTAGGTTGCTGGCCCCTGGAGGGCACTTCAGTCCAGATGGGAGGTACACATTTCCCAGAATTCCTGACCTATAACTTGGTTGCAATATCTAGATGAGACTTGAGAATTAGTATGTATGAATATTTGGTCAGCAAAAGTGGACATGTCAGAGAATCAAAAATTCATTTTCTGTTTCGCAAATTGTGATATGTAGCTGCTTGTTGCAGTCAATCTAAAAGGCTCCCATACTTCTTGGCAGTTAGGTGTGACTCTGACTAACAATCTGATAATTGAGATAGAAGCAGAAGTGTTGTGTGGTACTTCTGGGAAGTCTCCATAAAAGGGAAGTTTGTTTCTTGGATCTGAAATCACTGGATCACAGCTGACCATAAGGTTAAAGGCCATGCCCGAGGAATGGTTGAGTGGTATGCTCTTAGGAGTCTAGTAGGTCTCTGTACTAACGAAAAGACCCTGTTTGCTCATACTTTGGTTGACTCATGTTATCAAATTTTATGGTCTTTCTAAACAGATAAAGTATTGTTCTTTATGTTAGCTTTTTTTTTTTTAAATGAGTGAGGTAAGCACATTTTCATATTTTAAAGAATCAATTGTTTTCTTTAGCCCATTTTTCTGTTGGAGTATTGATCTTTTCCATACTGATTTACAGGCATTTTAGGAAAATTTTATCTGTGATATTAGTTGTACATATTTTCTCCCAAGTTTTCGTTTGTCATTTGATTTAGCTTAATGACCATCCTTGCCATGTAGTTTTGAATTATATTAATTAGATCATTGACTATAAAAATGCCATTTGGGTATTATTTCATACTCACAAAGTCTTTTTCTCTCTTGAGTTTGGAAAAAAATATTTTCCTAAGATTTCCTTGGTATATGCTTTTTGATTCTTAATTGTTTGTTAGGAAACATAGTTTTTACTTTTTAATTAAAAATATTATTTTTATACAACTTTAAAAGGTTATACTGCATTTATAGTTATTACAGAATATTGCTGTTATATACTATGTATTGTAACATCCTTGTATTCAGCAATTTGTACTTCCAAGTCTCAACTCCTGAATTACCTCTTCCCTCAACAGGCAGCCACTAGATTGTTCTCTCTGTCTGTGAGTCTCCTTTTTTTTTTTTTGTTACATTCACTATTTTGCTATATTTTTTAGATTCCACCTATAAGTGATATCATATTGTATTTGTCTTTCTCTGACTTATTTCACTTAGAATAATGCCCTCCAAGTCTATCCATGTTTCTGCAGATGGCAAAATTTCTTTTTTTATGGTTAAGTAGTGTACCACTGTGTGAGTATGTGTCTGTGTGTTTATTTATATGTATATATACCACATCTTTATCTTTTGGTATGTTTTGGTTTACATTTTGTATTTTATTCCATTTGTAATTTATAACTAAAATGATTTCTCATTTTACTTCACTACAACTTCTTTTAATGATTTTATTACTACCCTGACTTCAGGTTCCAGGAAGGAGATAAGATCAAATAGATCTTACCTGAAATAGTTAGGATCAACTGGAGACATTGAAAGTGAAATGAAACAAGAAGAGGTTTTTGTAACAAATTCCGAAAGGGTCACATTAGTTTTTTGGAGTCATACCCTCTCTTACCTTTGGACCTCAACAAATGCCTGTTAATTCTCCCTCTGTTCCTGCTCCCTTTCCTGATCCTCCCCATTTTCCTGACTTTCTTACCATAAGGGCAAGGGCCTGGTTGATTTGTTAGGTATTATATCCCTAACACCTGGACTAGTACATGGTACATAGTGAGGTCTCAATATTTGGTAAGCTAAGTGAAATGCATAGAGGGTTAATTGCCTACCCAAAATCCATTTCTGTGCAACCTCTGCATTTCTGCTCAGCTCTGTTCTCCAGTTTCCTGGAGTCTAACTTGCCCTGTGTTCATACAACTCAGGACCAAGGATCTGAGAAGTTTCTATAGATTGACTATTGGATGCATTTTTAATGAGATGTATATCCAAGAAGCAGATACTGCTCTGATGTGAGGGAAAAAGTTCTGTAATAGTATGTGTTTACTGTCTTGAAGAACTCCCTCCTCTGTGATATATTTAATGCTGAGTATCTTTTAACAGGACCATTCTCCAAAATTTAATTTTTTCTTTTGCTTTTTTGAGTCTTTAAGTAATGAATTGAAGGAAAGTAAATAAAATACCTAAGATTATGCATTTACATTATTTCTCATATTGATGAGTTGTTTAAGTGGCCCGTGGATCAACTTACATGCAATTAGAGCAAATATTAGAGCTGTTGTCGTTTTTATTATCTTTCTCTTCATTACTGTTATTTAAAATAAAGTCTCTATTTTAAAATACCACCATTCTTCACTTGTGTGTCTTACAGTACCGAATTCCAACCTCAGTAATTTGCTTCTCTGAATTATGTATTATATTTCCAGATTATCATGTTGAATGGTAATCTGTAAGGGCTAACGGTTGAATTGCATTATGTTAATTTGCATATTCATTTGCTCAGTGTCCAGAGCTTGAGGGACTGAGACACAAGGTGAACACCTTTAAAAAAATTTTTTTTAACTTTTTATTTTGTATTGGAGTTAGCTGATTAACTATGTTTTTGATAGTTTTAGATGGACAGCAAAGGGACTCATCCATACAGGTGAGCACCTTTTTGATTGAGGGTCTGAGACCAAATTTTGGGAGAGTGGTCAGTCCAGTAGGGGTCCTGAACTTGAAGAAGAGTGCAGTGGTTTGGCTTCTGGACTCTGGATGTGGAGAGGGTGGAGGCTTTGAAAGGGGGAGATTTAAATTGTCCAGACATTCTTTTGCTTAGTTTTTGTGGCAAACCTAATTCTTAGTTATGGACTGTCTTCAACACCCTAATATACCCATTGTAAGTTGAAAATAAGAAAAAAAATGCATTTAATACGCCTAACCTAACCAAGCATCATAGCTTAGCCTGCTGCTGCTGCTAAGTCACTTCAGTCGTGTCCGACTCTGTGCGACCCCATAGAAAGCAGCCTGTCAGGCTCCCCTGTCCGGCTCCCCCGTCCCTGGGATTCTCCAGTCGAGAACTCTGGAGTAGCTTAGCCTAGTCTGCCTTAAATGTGTTCAGAACACTTACGGTTGGGCAAAAATCATCTAACACAAAGTGTTGAAGATCTGATGTAATTTGTTGAGTATGGTATTGAAAGGGAAAAACAGAACAGTTGTGTGGGTACGGGATGGTTGTAAGTATATTAGTTGTTTGTTGTCACGATCAGGTGGCTGGGAGCTGAGGCTCCCTGTTGCTGTCCAGCATGACGAGAGAACATTGTACCACATTTTCACCAGCCCAAGAAAAATTCAAAATTCTAGCTAGATATGGTTTCCACTGAAGGTGTCTCGCTTTCACACCATTATAATGTCAGTAACTCAAGTTGAACCATTGTTAAGTCGGAGACTGTCTAATTTTATTATGTAGATGTTTATTACCAGGTCAGTTTTAGTTAAATCTCACTCTTACCCAACTGTTTCCCTTATTAGAAAAATAATTTGTTTAGGGTAAAGGAAAAGAAAAAGGTAAATAAGAGAGTATCTTTTCAAAAAGATTTTAGATGACTTATTTTCTTCTATTTTTTTTCTCTTTCTGTGCGTCAGTGTGGATTTATTTTATTGATCTGTCTTCAAATTCATTAATTTGTGTTTTCTGTTGCGCTGTTAACCCATCTGATATTGAACTTTGCATTATTAGATATCAACTTGATTTCTTTAAAGATTCCAGTTCTCTGTTGATGTACTCTTGTTATCTTCACTGTCAGTCAACTTCTGTTTTACTTTACATGTTAATTATAGTTATTTTGAAGTCATTTCTGCTAGCTTCAGATCTGAACCATCTCATCATTCTAATGCTTGGCTATTAGTCTCTTTACCTTAATTCTTCTCCCCTGGTAATTTTTTATTTCACGTGTGAAAATAAAGGAAACCTCATTTAAAATGGAATCAGGAAGACTTGAAGAGGGGAGCTCTCACCCACATAACACTCCCCACAGCTTACAGACCCCAGTGGGAAGAAAGAATTCCTTCTGACCCATCAACAACAAGCTGTCCACTGCCTACAGCCGATAAAGAACTTCCACAGCCCTCACTAGTTTTCTCCTAAAAGCCTAATAAAGGCCCACCTTTCCCTAGTCTCCTCGACTTGCCTGTGGTGCACCCTGTAGTTTTGCATGTTCTGAGCTGCAATTCTGCTCTTCCCGAATACGCTCATTTTCCAACTGGCTGGGTTTTTTGTTTTTTAAACACAAGCTAGATATTGTGGATAATATTTGTAGAAGCTCTGGATTGTATTATCTTCTAAAAAGTGTTGAATTTTGTTCTTGTTGTTCGGTCGCTCAGTTGTGTCTGACTTTGTGACCCCGTGGACTGCATGCAGCACGCCAGGCTTCCCTGTCCTTCACCATCTCCTGGAGCTTGCTCAAACTCATGTCCATTGAGTCAGTGATGCATCCAACCATCTCATCCTCTGTCATCTCCTGCTTTCTATCTTTCCCAGCATCAGGGTCTTTTCCAGTGAGTCAGCTCTTCAGATGAGGTGGCCAGAGTATCGAAGCTTTCAGCTTTAGCATCAGCCCTTCCAATAAATATTCAGGATTGATTTTCTTTTTAGGACTGACTAGAATTTTTTTCTGGCTGTCAATTAAGTTACTGGCAAATCACCTTCATTCTGATGAGGATTGGATGTAGATCGTTAGGGTTGTTTTATTTCTGTTTGGACCTTTCTCCGAGGGTGTAGCCTTTATACCTAGAGCGTGATCTTTTTTGGTGATGCATCTGAAAGTCTGGGGTCCAGCATCCCTCTACTATGGCTGTTACGTGGCTGGAACTCCATCTTCCCAGCACTGTGCGCCTCTGAAACTTCTTCCCAGCTGTCCAGCATCCCAACAGTTATTCTCTTCTAGGACTTGAAAGTCTCACCTATTCCCCATACAGCTTGGAGCCAAGGATGTGGGAAGAATTTCTAGTTCTTGCTCTGAAGTTCTTTCCTGTCACTTCCCCTACCCAGTCCCTGACCTCTGAATCCCAACCACCATGGCAACCTCTGTTTCCTCTGTCCTTTGTAATGCAACTTTCTTCTTGAACTCAAGTTCCTAAACAGCGTAAATGTGAAGCTCGTTTTGCTTTCCTTCTTTCAAGTACTAGTTCTGTTTTAACTGCTGTCCAATTCTGAAAATTGTTATTTTATGCATTTTGCCCTGAGTATGTCAATAAGTCTAAGTCTGAGTATCAGCTATTCTGTCATGGATGGAACTATAAGTTCCAGACTTTGATTGTTTAATTGACACAGTGGTCAATGAGAGCTGGAGTAAGCAGATATTCTTGGCTTAATCCTATTTGCTTTTCCTTTTCTTTCTTTAAATAAAGGGGCTCTAATTAACAGTATTGATGTGAATGGGTAGCTAGATTATTAGAATTTTCAAGTGCTTTGAAGAAAACTCCCATGAGCTATTTTACTTGAAAAGGTCTTCATAAAACTATTAGTTTACTTTTTTCTTAAAGAGAAAGCCTCTTCTCTGAAAGGCTATAGCTGTAGGAAATTCAGCATATGTTAATCCTTTCTAAAGAACTTGGTTGGAAAAAAACTATAATTACTGTGGCTTTGCCTTCTGATTGGCCTTTCTTTCTGATTAGATCAGGAAATGCCTAGAGTATTTGTAGATCTAAAAATGATAACAAATGAAATAGATCTAATCTCAAAACAAGTTTCTGATGTACAACAAACTAGGACACATGAGGTTAAATCTAAAAGTCTTTAATGTTCTGTAATCTGAGATTACTATGTTTTGAAGGTTTAATTCTAGCAATTGACATCTTTGCAGGTGACAGTGTAAATCACAGAGCTTAAAATTTCCTGGATACAGATTTACTTAAATTGCTCCATGGCTATCAAGCTACTTTCACATGGTGGAGAATGCCAACTGTATTCCTTTCTGCAAAAGCAGAGGTTCCTCTTAAAGGTTATTGCATGATAGGGCCTTCACAATAAGCTAGTCCAGTGTCCTCTGTGGCAGCTTCTAAAATGGCTTCCAGTGATTTCCAGCCTCCCAGTATTCATGCCTGTAATAGTTCACTTAGAGCTACCATAACAAAATACCACAGACTAGACAATTTAAACACAGAAATGTATTTTTTCACAGTTCTGGAGGGTGGAAGCTCAAGATCAAGGTGTTGACAGATTTGATATCTCTCATATGGCTTTCTTCTTGCCTTATAGATGACTGTCTTCTTACTGCATCTTCATAGGGCCTTTCCTCTGCCTGTGAGTCCCTGGTATCTCTTCCTCTTTTCATAATGATTCTAGTCATTGGATTAGGGCTACTCTCATGACCTAGTTTAATCTTATTACCTCTTTAAAGTCCCTATCTCCTAATACAGTCACATTCCAAGATACTGAAATTGGAACTTCAAGATACGGATTTTATGGTGACTCAACAATGACCTTGTGTAATCCTTTCCCCTTGAGTGTGGGATGGACCTAGTGACTGGCTTCTAATGATTTAAATATGACACAAATGGTGATAGCTTGCTTTTGATATAAGGCTAAAAATTTTGATATTGGGCTATGATTTCTGTCTTGTTCAATCTTTCTCTGGTTCTTCTTGCTTGCTTGTTCTGATGGAAGCAAGCTGTCATGTTGGGAGTTCCTGTGGAGAGAGGCCCACTTGGCAAGAAACAGGGTCTTGCAGCCTGCAGCTCCAAGGAACTGAGGTTCTTTGTCCAACAACTTAGTAGAAACTGAATCCTGCCAATGGCCACATGAGTGAGATTCAAAGCAGATTCTTTTCCACTTGAATCTTAAGATGACTGCAGTCTCAGCTGCCACGTGGACTAATCTGGTAAGAGACTGAGCCAAAGGCCCACTTAACGCTGTATCTAGATTTCTGACCTTTAAAACTGTGAGATAATAAATGTTTTAAGCCTCTGAGTTTTGGGGGTAATTTCTAACACAGCAATAGATGTACTGTATAAATTCTATATAAAGTGAGGGTAGCTAATATATTCTCATTTTGCCATTGTTGAGAACAAATAATAGTTACCACTTATAGACTATGTGTAGTACAGAGCTGTTTATTTCCATGTATTATTTACTTTAATTCTCACAACAGCCTGCTTTTATCTTCACTTTACAGAAAAGAAAATAGATTTAAAGTGGGTTTGATAATATGTTCTAGGTCATACTTCTAAAGAATGGTAAGTGGGGATCTGAACCCACAGTTACCATGAAAGTGTGTGTGGCCCTGTGAAAAGCAAAAATATGGGGCTTCTTGTTTAAAAATTGTTAGCAATTTCAAGATGGTAATAGCAGAGTGTGAAATGAAGTTTCATGCCATGAGGTTAGATGCCATTTGGAGGGCACTGGAGAGACAAAATTGTTGGATGCCTTCCAGGGTCTGGCACTGTTGCAGGTACAAGCTCATATAATCCTATGGCAACCATATGGGATTGAATGTTATCCTACAGATGAGGAAACTGAAGCCCAGGGACACTCTGTACTTTTCCTAATATCAAATAACTTTTTCCACTGAGGAGTTTTCCCTTTCTGGAGTATAGCACTGAAGTTAATGAAATGTGATCAGCAAGTGTGGCCTGTCTTTAAAGTTTAGTCTCTAATGTTTTGAGGTATAAATGGGGCTGTGGACTGTGGAAGAATCACCTAGATATCCAGCAGGGGGTGTGGGAGAGCAGCACTTGGCTGTAAAAAGGTCTGAGCTGCAGACATGGCAAGATCAGTATTGTAGCCTTGCTGTCTAGGTATTTTACTTGTCTTTAGCTTGTATTTCAAGGTCAGTGCCTTATCTTTGTTTTCCTTTTGGGAAAAGAATTGCCTTTGGCACTGTTATCTTCTAGCAGGAATTGATGTAGAGAAACACTAGTTTTGGATCCCATTATACTTCATAGGGCCGGTAGAAGCTTATGAAAAGTCACATGGGTTAAGGATCCCATCATAAAAGGCCTGGCCAAAGTGGCAGAGTAGGACTCTGAGCTCACCTCCTCCCATAGGTATACCAAACTCACAACTACTTACAGTGCAGCTACCTATGAGAATGATCTGAAGACTAGCAGAAAAGATTTTCTACAAATAAAGATATAAAAAAAGAACCATAACAAGATGGCTAGGAAGGGCAGAAATGCAGCATGTTCAGGACTTTCACTGCCAAAAATGGGACCCATGATTGAGGGTAAAATCATAATTGCAGAGGTTCCCCCCAGAAGTGAGGGGTTGGAGCCCTATATTAGCTTCCCCAGCTTGGCAGTCCTGTACCAGGAAGAGAAGCCCCCAGAATGTCTGACTTTGGAAGCCAGACTTGTATACAGGAGAGCAAGAGGGCTGTAGGAAACATCAGTTCAGTCGCTCAGTCGTGTCCAACTCTGCGACCACATGAATCGCAGCACGCCAAGCCTCCCTGTCTATCACCAACTCTCGGAGTTCACTCAAACTCATGTCCATAGAGTTGGTGATGCCTCCAGCCATCTCATCCTCTGTCGTCCCCTTCTCCTTCTGTCCCCAATCCCTCTCAGCATCAGAGTCTTTTCCAATGAGTCAACTCTTCGCATGAGGTTGCCAAAGTACTGGAGCTTCAGCTTTAGCATCATTCCTTCCAAAGAACACCCAGGAATGATCTCCTTTAGGATGGACTGGCTGGATCTCCTTGCAGTCCAAGGGAATCTCAAGAGTCTTCTCCAACATCACAGTTCAAAAGCATCAATTCTTCGGCGCTCAGCCTTCTTCACAGTCCAACTCTCACATCCATACATGACCACAGGAAAAACCATAGCCTTGACTAGACAAGACTTTAGTCAGCAAAGTAATGTCTCTACTTTTGAATATGCTGTCTAGGTTGGTCATAACTTTCCTTCCAAGGAGTAAGCGTCTTTTAATTTCATGGCTGCAGTCACCATCTGCAGTGATTTTGAAGCCCCCCGAAATAAAGTCTAAACCATAGCCTTGACTAGACAAGACTTTAGTCAGCAAAGTAATGTCTCTACTTTTGAATATGCTGTCTAGGTTGGTCATAACTTTCCTTCCAAGGAGTAAGCGTCTTTTAATTTCATGGCTGCAGTCACCATCTGCAGTGATTTTGAAGCCCCCCGAAATAAAGTCCGACACTGTTTCCACTGTTTCCCCATCTATTTCCCATGAAGTGATGGGACCAGATGCCATGATCTTCATTTTCTGAATGTTGAGCTTTAAGCCAACTTTTTCACTCTCCTCTTTCACTTTCATCAAGAGGCTTTTTAGCTCCTCTTCACTATCTGCCATAAGGGTGGTTCATCTGCATATCTGAGGCTATTGATATTTCTCCCAGCAATCTTGATTCCAGCTTCTGCTTCTTCCAGCCCAGCATTTCTCATGATGTACTCTGCATATAAGTTAAATAAGCAGGGTGACAATACACAGTCTTGACGTACTCCCTTTCCTATTTGGAACCAGTCTATTGTTCCATGTCCAGTTCTAACTGTTGCTTCCTGACTTGCATACAGATTTCTCAAGAGGCAGATTAGGTGGTCTGGTATTCCCATCTCTTTCAGAATTTTCCACAGTTGATTGTGATCCACACAGTCAAAGGCTTTGGCATAGTCAATAAAGCAGAAATAGATCTTTTTCTGGAACTCTTGGTCTTTCCGTGATCCAGCGGATGTTGCAATTTGATCTCTGGTTCCTCTGCGTTTTCTAAAACCAGCTTGAACATCTGGAAGTTCACGGTTCACATATTGCTGAAGTCTGGGTTATAGAATTTTGAGCATTACTTTACTAGCGTGTGAGATGAGTGCAACTGTGTGGTAGTTTGAGCATTCTTTGGAATTGCCTTTCTCTACCCTTAAAGGGTACATGCAAAAATCTCACATGCTCTAAGTCCCAGCACAGAGGCGGTAATTTGAAAGAAGCCTGGGTCAGATCAACTTGCTGATCTTGGAGAGCCTCTCAGAGATGCAGGAGACAACTGGGATTCCTCCTGGGACATAGACATTAGTGATAGCAACTTTTGATAGCTCATTCTGTCACAATGACACTGGTGCTGGCAAGAGTCATCTTGGAGTCTTCCCTCTAGCCTCTTAGTAATGGGAGTTTTCCTGCCCAAAACAGTAGGCTGGCACCATCCTAGGAAACTCTAGGCAGTACAGACAACCATATTGGGATTTATATCACCCACCAGTGGGCCAGCAACCACCACATGATACAGGACCTGGGAGCCAACAGGGCTAGGGTCAGCCCTGCCTACCAGTACACCCATGGTAGTGAACCTTACCACAGCAGAAGGACCCATTCAGCCCACATAGTGGATACCTTGATATATGCCTCTGGTAACCAGAGGGACTGTGCTACTGGGTCCCCTGCGACAACTCCAGTGTAGGAACACTTCAAGTTTAGGAAATGTGATGATATACCTAATACATAGAAATAAACACAGAGAATTAGGTAAAACGAGAGAGAAGAATATGTTACAAATGAAGAAACAGAACAGAACTTCAGAAAAAAATGATAGTGGAGAAAGCAGTCTACATCATAAAGGTGCTCAATGAATTCAGGGAAAGAACAGACAAGCAGTGTGAATTTTAACCTAAAGTTAGAAAATACAAAGAGAAATCAAACAGCTGGAGAATACAATAATGGAAATTAAAAAAAAAATGAATAAATGAGATTATTTGATATACAGGAATGGATTAGTGAACTAGAAGACAGAGTAGTGAAAATCAAGCAGAACAGGAATAATGAAGAATGTTTTAAAATGAGGATAGTTTAAAAGATCTCTTGAGATAGCATCAAGCATACTAAGATTTGCATTATATGGGTCTCAGAGGGAGAAGAGTGAGGAAAAGGGGTAGAGAGCTATTCTGAAGAAATAAGAGCTTAAAACACCTCTAACCCAGGAAAGGAAACAGACATCCAGTTTCAAGAAGCACAGGGTCCTGAACAAGATGAGTTCAAAGAGGTTTACACTGAAGACACTTTATAACTGAAATGACCAAAATTTAAGATGAGAAGATACTCTTAAAAGCAGCAAGATAAAAGAAACTAGATATGTGCAAGGGATTTTCTGTGAGATACTCAGCTGACTCCAGCAGAAACTGCAGGCTAGAAGAGATTGGCACCATACATTCAAAGTGATGAAAGAAAAAAACCTACAGCCACAAATACTGTACCCAATGAGGCTATCATTCAGCTCTGAAAGAGAGATAAAAGAGTTTTACAGACAAGCAAATGCTAAAAGAGTTCAGATCCACTAAATCAGCGTGACAAGAAATGTTAAAAAGGACTTTTTAAAGTGGGAAATAAAAAACGAGAAATACAAAATTTATGAAAGGAAAAAAAATTTCTTTCACTTTCATCACTTTTCATTTAAGAGGCTTTTTAGTTCTTCTTCACTTTCAGCTAGTAGGAAGATTAAAAACAAAATTAGTAAAATCATCTATAGCCATAAGTAGTAGTGGGATAAATTCCTGGAAAAATACAATCTTTAAATGCTGACTCGGGAAGAAAGAGGAAATATGAACAGACCAATTGCTAGTAATGAAATTGAATCAATAATAATAAAAAAACTCCCAATAAACCAATGTTCAGGACTAGGTGACTACACATGTGAGTTTTACCACACATTTAAAGAAGAATTAACATCTGTCTTCAAACTATTCCAAAAAATTAAAAAGGAAGAAATGATTTCAAACAGTTTTTGAGGCCAGCATTACCCAATACCAAAACCAACAAAGACGCTACAAAAAAATACAGGCCAGTATCACTGATTTCATTTTTTGAAAGTCGCCCAGTTGTGTCCAACTCTTTGCAACCCCATGGATTATACAGTCCGTGGAATTCTCCAGGCCAGAATACTGGAGTGGGTAGTCTTTCCTTTCTCCAGGGGATCTTCCCAACCCAGGAATCAAACCCAGTTCTCCCACATTGCGAGTGGATTCTTTACCAGCTGAGCTACCAGGGAAGCCCAAGAATACTGGAGTGGGTAGCCTATTCCTTTTCCACCAGATCTTCCCAATCCAGGAATTGAACTGGTTTCTCCTGCATTGCACATGGATTCTTTACCAGCTGAGCTATCAGGGAAGCCCCTAATAAACAGAGGCAAAAAATCTTCAACAAAATATGTTTCGCAAACTGGATTCAACAATATATGTCATGATTAAGTGGGATTTATCTCATGTATATAAGAGTGATTCAAGTCCACAAATCAGTGTGATATATCCACAACTTAAGAATAGATATACTATGATCATCTCAACAGATGTCCAAAGTGGAAAAAGCTTTGGTCAAAACATCCATTGGTGATAATATTGCACATGGATTCTTTACCAGCTGAGCTATCAGGGAAGCCCCTAATAAACAGAGGCAAAAAATCTTCAACAAAATATGTTTCGCAAACTGGATTCAACAATATATGTCATGATTAAGTGGGATTTATCTCATGTATATAAGAGTGATTCAAGTCCACAAATCAGTGTGATATATCCACAACTTAAGAATAGATATACTATGATCATCTCAACAGATGTCCAAAGTGGAAAAAGCTTTGGTCAAAACATCCATTGGTGATAAAAACTCTGACAAAGTAGGTGTAGAGAAACATACCTCAACATAATAAAGGTCATATATGACAAACCCACAACCAACATTGATACTCAGTGAGGAAAAACAATGCATTTCCTCTAAGCCCAGGAAAAAGACAAGGATGCCCACCCTTCCTACTCTTATTCAACATTGTAGTGGAAATCCTCACTATAGCAATCAGACAAGAAAAAGAAAAGAATCCAAATTGGAATAGAAGTAGTAAAACTCATTTTTTGCAGACAACATGATACTATATATAGAAAATTCTAGATGCCACCGAAAACTATTAAAACTAAAAAATGAATTGAGTACAATTGCAGGATATGAAATAAATATACAGAAATCTGTTTTGTTTTTATACACTAACCACAAACCATCGGATAAATTAAGAAATAGTCCATTTATAGTTGCATTGCAACAAAAAGAATAAGATATCTAGGAATGCTGCTGCTAAGTCACTTCAGTCGTGTCCGACTCTGTGTGACCCCATAGACGGTGGCCCACCAGGCTCTCCCGTCCCTGGGATTCTTCAGGCAAGAACACCAGAGTGGGTTGCCATTTCCTTCTCCAATGCCTGAAAGTGAAAAGTGAAAGGGAAGTTGCTCAGTCGTGTCTGACTCTTTGCGACCCCATGGACTGCAGCCCACCAGGCTCCTCTGTCCATGGGATTTTCCAGGCAAGAGTACTGGAGTGGGGTGCCATCGCCTTCTCTGAGATATCTAGGAATAAACCTAACCAAAAAGGTAAAAGATTTGTTCTCTAAAAACTATAAGACATTGATGAAAGAAATTGAATACAACACAAAAAAATGTAAAGCTATGCCATGCTCATGGATTGAAAGAATTAACATTGTCAAAGTAACCATATTACCTAGTGAATCTATAGATTGAATGCAATGCCCATTTTTACCAGTGACATTTCACAAAACTAGAACAAATAATTCTAAAACTTCTATGGAAACACCAAAGACCTCAAATACGCAAAGCAAGTTTTAGAAATAACAAAGCTGGAGGCATCAATTCCTTGATTTCAAATTATATTACAAAGCAGAGTCATTAAAACAGTATGGTGTGGGCACAAAAACAGACACAGATCAATAAAACAGAAATAGCCCAGAAATAAGCCCATGCTTATTTGGTCCATAAATCTATGACAAGGAGGTAAGAATATACAATGGAGAAAAGACAACCTCTTCAACAAATGGTGTTGAAAAAACTGGACCACTTTCTTATGACATATAAAAAATAAACTCAAAATGGGCTTATTTGTAAAATCTGAAGCCATTAAACTTCAGAAGAAAACAGTCAATAAACTCTTAGACATTGATGTCAGCAATATATATATATATTTATATATATGTGTGTGTGTGTATCTTGTTGCCTCAGAAAGAAAAGCAAAAATGAATGAATAGGACTACATCAAACTAAAAAGCTTTTGCATAGGGAAGGAAACTCAACATAAGGGCAGCCTACTGGATGGGAGATTTTTCAAACATATATGATAAGAGGTTAATATCCAAAACGTACAAAGAACTCATACAACTCACATTAGAAAAACAAGCAAATGATTTTAAAATGGGCAGAGGGCCCGAATAGACATTTTCTAAAGAGGACACCCAGATGGCTAAAAGATACATGAAAAGATGCTCATATCAATAATTGGGAAATGCAACTAAAAACCACAATGAGATATAACCTCACATCTGTCAGAGTGACTGACATCAAAAAGACAACAAAAAACGTGTTGTCAAGGATGTGGGGAAAAGGGAACCCTCATATGCTGTTGTTATAACTAAATAGGTGCAGCCACTAGGAAAAACAGTATGGATGTTCCTCAAAAAATTAGAACTACCATATTATTTAGAAATTGCACCTCTTGGTATTTACCCAATGAAAGCAAAAGCACGAATTCAAAAAGATACATGCACGTCAATGTTCATTGGAGTGTTATTTATAATAGCCAACACTGGAAGAAACACAAGCTGGAATCAAGATTGCTGGGAGAAATATCAATAACCTCAGATATGCAGATGACACCACCCTTATGGCAGAAAGTGAGGAGGAGCTAAAAAGACTTGTTGAAAGTGAGNCACTTCATGGGAAATAGATGGGGAAACAGTAGAAACAGTGTCAGACTTTGTTTTTTTGGGCTCCAAAATCACTGCAGATGGTGACTGCAGCCATGAAATTAAAAGGCGCTTACTCCTTGGAAGAAAAGTTATGACCAACCTAGATAGTATATTCAAAAGCAGAGACATTACTTTGCCGACTAAGGTCCGTCTAGTCAAGGCTATGGTTTTTCCTGTGGTCATGTATGGATGTGAGAGTTGGACTGTGAAGAAGGCTGAGTGCTGAAGAATTGATGCTTTTGAACTGTGGTGTTGGAGAAGACTCTTGAGAGTCCCTTGGACTGCAAGGAGATCCAACCAGTCCATTCTGAGGGAGATCAACCCTGGGATTTCTTTGGAAGGAATGATGCTAAAACTGAAGCTCCAGTACTTTGGCCACCTTATGCGAAGAGTTGACTCATTGGAAAAGACCCTGATGCTGGGAGGGATTGGGGGCAGGAGGAGAAAGGGACGACCGAGGATGAGATGGCTGGATGGCATCATGGACTCAATGGACGTGAGTCTGAGTGAACTCCGGGAGTTGGTGATGGACAGGGAGGCCTGGCGTACTGCGATTCATGGGGTCGCAAAGAGTAGGACACGACTGCGCGACTGAACTGAACTGAACTGAACTAAGTGTCCATAGATAGATGAATGGATAAAGAAGATGTGAGATGTGGTATACATACACACACACACACAGGTATATATATATAATGAAAAATTACTCAGCCATTAAATGAAATCTTGCCATTTGGGACAACATGGATGGATCTAGAGAGTATTACACTAAGTGAAATAAGTCAAAAGGGGAAGATGAATACTTCGTGACCTCATGTATATATGAAATCTAAAAAAACAATAAATGAAATAAATAAAATGAAGTGAAAGTAGACTCATGGATGCAGAGAGCGAACAGGTGGTTGCCAGGTGGGAGGGGAGTTGGGAGACTGGGTGAAATAGGTGTAGAAGATCGAGAGATGCAAATCTCCAGTTATATAATAAGTCAGTTAGTTCATTTCAGTTGCTCAGTCGTGTCTGACTCTGTGACCCCATGAACTGCAGCACGCCAGGCCTCCCTGTCCATCACCAAATCCCGGAGTTCACTCAAACTCATGTCCATTGAGTTGGTGATGCCATCCAGCGANATCGAGAGATGCAAATCTCCAGTTATATAATAAGTCAGTTAGTTCATTTCAGTTGCTCAGTCGTGTCTGACTCTGTGACCCCATGAACTGCAGCACGCCAGGCCTCCCTGTCCATCACCAAATCCCGGAGTTCACTCAAACTCATGTCCATTGAGTTGGTGATGCCATCCAGCGATCTCATCCTCTGGCGTCCCCTCCTCCTCCTGCCCCCAATCCCTCCCAGCATCAGAGTCTTTTCCAATGAGTCAACTCTTCACATGAAGTGACCAAAGTATTGGAGTTTCAGCTTCAGCATCATTCCTCCCAATGAACACCCAAGACTGATCTCCTTTAGGATGGACTGGCTGGATCTCCTTGCAGTCCAAGGGACTCTCAAAAGTCCTCTCCAACACCACAATTCAAAAGCATCAATTCTTCGGGCTCAGCTTTCTTCACAGTGCATCTCTCACATCCATACATGACTACTGGAAAAACCATAGCCTTGACTAGATGGACTTCAGTCGGCAAAGTAATGTCTCTGCTTTTGAATATGCTATCTAGGTTGGTCATAACTTTCCTTTCAAGGAGTAAGCATCTTTCAATTTCATGGCTGCAGTCACCATCTGCAGTGATTTTGGAGCCCCCCAAAATAAAGTCTGACACTGTTTCTACTGTTTCCCCATCTATTTCCCATGAAGTGATGGGACCAGATGCCATGATCTTCGTTTTCTGAATGTTGAGCTTTAAGCCAACTTTTTCACTCTCCTCTTTCACTTTCATCAAAAGGCTTTTTAGTTCCTCTCACTATCTGCCATAAGGGTGGTGTCATCTGCATATCTGAGGTTATTGATATTTATCCCAGCAATCTTGATTCCAGTTTGTGCTTCATCCAGCCCAATGTTTCCCATGATGTACTCTGCATAGAAGTTAAATAAACAGGGAGACAATATACAGCCTTGACGTACTCCTTTTCCTATTTGGAACCAGTCTGTTGTTCCATGTCCAGTTCTAACTTGCCTCCTGCCCTGCATATAGGTTTCTCAAGAGGCAGGTCAGGTGGTCTGGTATTCCCATCTCTTTCAGAATTTTCCACAGTTTATTGTGATCCGCATAGTCAATAAAGCAGAAATAGATGTTTTTCTGGAACTGTCTTGCTTTTTCCATGATCCAGCGGATGTTGGCAATTTGATCTCTGGTTCCTCTGCCTTTTCTAAAACCAGCTTGAACATCTAAGTTCACGGTTCATGTATTCCTGAAGCCTGGCTTGTAGAATTTTGAGCATTACTTTACTAGCGTGTGAGATGAGTGCAGTTGTCATGGGGATATAATACAAAGCATGAGGAATATGGTCAATAACATTGTAGTTAACCTTTTATGGGGACAGATGGTTACTAGACATTGTGGTAATCATTTCTTAATGTATGCCAATGTCAAATCACTATGGTAGTATACCTGAAACTAGATATTATACATCATCTATATTTCAATAAAATATAGAATCAGAATATACGTTATATTAAGTCCTTTCTGGAAAAAGAGCAGTGACAAATTAAAAAGAAAACTAAAATAGGGTACAGTGAAAATCAGTCTTTTCCTGACATATTACATGTGGGGGTGACTGGGCCCCCAGGAGGCAGAGTGTAAAAGCAGATGGTAGAGATGGTCTAGAAGAGCTGTACTGAAGAGTGGAGGCAGGCAGACGTGGCCATCGTGGCCCAGGAGGGTTAACAATGAGTGTTTTAACTAAGCAGTTGGTACTGCATGCCTGGGGAGCTTTGTAGGTCAGGTTTGATATGCAGAGATGAGATTGGAACAGAACTGGTAGGGATGCAGTTATGACTGAAAGCTGAGACTAATTGGGTAAAAGGTGAACGAAGCTCCAAACTGTGACTGGAGTTTGCTCTAACGAGGCAGGGAGTGGGAACTCTGGAGATATGAATGAGGGCCTGGTCTTAAGCTTGTCAGAGTAGGAATGGGGGAATATTTATGGAATATATTTAGGGGAATATTATGGGAAATTTATTGATCTTTATCTGGGCAGTGCCAGGGTGGAGGGAGCAGACACGTCTGTAATAATCATATACATTGTCTCATAGACAGGGTATTTTGGGGTAGGGAGACATGCTTTATAGCCCTTCAACTATGGATTGCTGAATATCCTATTACTCAGAAGACTGTCATATGAAGCAAAAGGAGTTCAGGACACCTGGTGGCCGTCTTGAATTGTCTCCCAGCAAGATCTGATTTCTTTTTTATTTCCCAGTATTTGGCACAAAAATATTCTTCTCTTGACTTGTGTCAGGGTGAAAAGAAATGATTAGGTTTCTGCTTCTATTCTTGATGGAGATTCAGGCATGGGTTCAAGCTTCCTTGATGACCTCTGGTGGATGATTCTAGTTATTTAGTGGAAATGAAGCACTTGTTTCAAGCATAGTGCCCGGATTTTATTTCTAAATCGCTGGTAAAATCAGTAATCATTTTTGGAATATACTGATACTAAATTAAAAAACTAACATAAGCCAAGATTTATCACTGTTGGCTTATCAAAATAATAACTTTGAAAATTCAAAGTATCAAAAATACTTTTTTATTAAAACAAGCCTGAAGAAATATGTATAAGTGATTTTTAGTGATACAAAATTATGGTGTGTTTTAAAAAAAGAACTTTTCTAATTCTAAGAATGGTAGATGTTCACTGAAGAAAAAAATTGGGAAATGTAAAAGTATTAAAAAAAGAATAAAGAAAGTATAACCTATAATCTTCTACTTAGAGATGACTACTCTTTAATATTTTAGTGGATTCTTTCTGAGCTTTAGTTTTCAGTGCATGTACTGTATAATTTACATAGTCAAATTTGTACTCAAATTCATAATCTGGCTTTTGTTTTTGTTTTCCACAGTTATATGGTGGGCATTTTCCAACATCACTAAGATTTTTATAAACATATTTAATGACTGCATAATTACTGTATAAATGTTCTATTATTTAAAACATTTTAAACTTGTCATCTTGAAATAACTTGTTTTATCAAAAGTTATAAAAATAGTACAAAGATTTTCAGTATAACTTTCATCAAGCTTTTATGAATGTTAACATCATACATAACTGTGTATGACGGTCAAAACCAGAAAATTAACTATGATACAGTACTATTGGGGCTTCCCTGGTGACTCAGAGGTTAAAGCGTCTGCCTGCAATGTGGGAGACCTGGGTTCAACCCCTGGGTCAGGAAGATCCCCTGGAGAAAACAATGGCAACCCACTCCGGTATTCTTGCCTGGAGAATCCCAGGGACGGAGGAGCCTGGTGGGCTGCAGTCCACGGGGTCGCAAAGAGTCAGACACGACTGAGCGACTTCACTTTCACTTTCTTACAGTACCATTAACTAATCTCCAAACCTTATCCAAATTTCACTAACTGTTTTGCAAATGCCCAGGATCATTGCTTATAGTTGTAGTGTCTCTTCCAGTTTGGGATAGTTCCTCCATCTTTCTTTGCCTTTCATTCCCTGACTTATCTTGTAGAATATCTTTCAATTTGGGTTTCCCTGATATTTTCTCATGTTTAAATTCATGTTATGCATTTTGAATAAGAATACCACAGAAGTGATGTTGTGTCCTGTGTACATCAGTTCAGATGTGATGATGTGTACATCATTTCAGAAGGTGATAAATCATAATTTATAAGTCATTCATGGAATACCTTTTTTTCTCCCCTCAGTTTTGTTCTCTGTGTGTTTTCAGATCTGAAGTGTGTCTCTTATAGGAAGAAGATGTATGAGGCTTGTTTTTCAATCCATTCAGCCACTCTTATGTCTTTTGTTTGGAGCACTTACTCTATTTACTTTTAAAGTAATTATTGAAATTGTCATTTGCCATTTTGTTGTTTTCTGGGTTTTTTTTTGTAATTCTCTTTTGTTCTTTTGCCCTCTTCTCTTGTGATTTGATGACTATTGTTATGCTTAGATTACTTTCTCTTTTTTGTGAGTGTATCTATTAGGTTTTTGGTTTATGGTTATCATGAGATTTGTATATCTATATCTATACCTATATATGTGTGTGTTTATACATATATATGTGATTATTTTAGGTTGATAATCTTTTAAGTTCAAGCATATTCTAATCCATTTTTACTCTTTTATCAGTATTTAATACTTTTAATGTCATATTTTACATATTTTCTATATCCATTAACTAGTTATTATGGACATATGTGCTTTTACTAGTTTTATTTCTCAACCTTCATACTAACTTTGTAAGTGGTTGACCTACTACCTTTACTAGGTGTTTACCTTTACAGTGAGATTTGTCCTTTCATAATTTTCACATTTCTAATTGTGGGCTTTTCTTTTCCACCTAGAGAAATTCCTTTAGCATTTCTTATAAAGCTGATTTAGTGATAGTGAACTCTTTTAGCCTTTGCTTATCTGTAAAACTCTCTCTTCTTCAAATCTGAATGGTGGCCTTACAGAGTAAAGCATTCTTGGTTGCAGGCTTTCCCTTTTCATCATTTTGAATATATTGTGCCATCTCTTTTGGTCTGCAAAGTTTATTATGAAAAGTCAGCTGAATATCTTTTTTAAAATTTATTTTTGTTTTTTAATTGATTATTTTAATTGGAGGCTAATTACTTTACAGTATTGTAGTGGGTTTTGCCATACATTGACATGAATCTGCCATGGGTGTACATGTGTTCCCCATCCTGACCCTTCCTCCCACCTCCCTCCCCATCCCATCTCTCAGGGTCATCCCAGGGCACCGGCCCTGAGCACCCTGTCTCATGCATCAAACGTGGACTGGTGATCTGTTTCACATATGGTAATATACATGTTTCAATACTATTCTCTCAAATCTTCCCACCCTTGCTTTCTCCCACAGAGTCCAAAAGTCTGTTCTTTACATCTGTGTCTCTTTTGCTGTCTCACATATAAGGTCATTGTTACCATGTTTATAAATTCCATATATATGTGTTAATATACTGTGTTGGTGTTTTTCTTTCTGACTTACTTCACTCTAATAGGCTCCAGTTTCATCCACCTCATTGGAACTGATTCAAATGCATTCTTTTTAATAGCTGAGTAATATTCCATTGTGTATATATGAGCAAAAAGCAAAGGAGAAAAGGAAAGATATAAGCATCTGAGTGCAGAGTTCCAAAGAATAACAAGAAGAGATAAGAAAGCCTTCTTCAGCGATCAATGCAAAGAAATGGAGGAAAAGAACAGAATGGGAAAGACTAGAGATCTCTTTAAGAAAATTAGAGATACCAAGGGAACATTTCATGCAAAGATGGGCTCGATAAAGGACAGAAATGGTCTGGACCTAACAGAAGCAGAAGATATTAAGAAGAGGTGGCAAGAATACACAGAGGAACTGTACAAAAAAGATCTTCATGACCTGAATAATCACGATGGTGTGATCACTCATCTAGAGCCAGAAATCTTGGAATGTGAAGTCAAGTGGGCCTTAGAAAGCATCCTTACGAACAAAGCTAGTGGAGGTGATGGAATTCCAGTTGAGCTGTTTCAAATCCTGAAAGATGATGCTGTGAGAGTGCTGCACTCAATATGCCAGCAA
Organism: Aepyceros melampus; assembly: GCA_006408695.1. NCBI lineage: Eukaryota > Metazoa > Chordata > Mammalia > Artiodactyla > Bovidae > Aepyceros > Aepyceros melampus. The sequence goes on from SJXQ01010361.1 coordinate 63,875, forward strand.
ATGTGGAAAACTCAGCAGTGGCCACAGGACTGGAAAAGGTCAGTTTTCATTCCAATTCCAAAGAAAGGCAATGCCAAAGAATGCTCAAACTACTGCACAATTGCACTCATCTCACATGCTAGTAAAGTAATGCTCAAAATTCTCCAAGCCAGGCTTCAGCAATACGTGAACCGTGAACTTCCTGATGTTCAAGCTGGTTTTAGAAAAGGCAGAGGAACCAGAGATCAAATTGCCAACATCCGCTGGATCATGGAAAAAGCAAGAGAGTTCCAGAAAAACATCTATTTCTGCTTTATTGACTATGCCAAAGCCTTTGACTGTGTGGATCACAGTAAACTGTGGAAAATTCTGAAAGAGATGGGAATACCAGACCACCTGACCTGCCTCTTGAGAAATCTGTATGCAGGTCAGGAAGCAACAGTTAGAACTGGACATGGAACAACAGACTGGTTCCAAATAGGAAAAGGAGTACGTCAAGGCTATATATTGTCACCTTGTGTATTTAACTTATATGCAGAGTACATCATGAGAAATGCTGGACTGGAGGAAACACAAGCTGGAAGCAAGATTACTGGGAGAAATATCAATAACCTCAGATATGTAGATGACACCACCCTTATGGCAGAAAGTGAAGAGAACTAAAAAGCCTCTTGATGAAAGAAAAAAGGAGAGTGAAAAAGTTGGCTTAAAGCTCAACATTCAGAAAACAAAGATCATGGCATCGGTCCCATCACTCCATGGGAAATAGATGGAGAAACAGTGGAAATAGTGTCAGACTTTATTTTTGGGGGCTCCAAAATCACTGCAGATGGTGACTGAAGCCATGAAGTTGAAAGACGCTTACTCCTTGGAAGAAAAGTTATGATCAATCTAGATAGCATATTCAAAAGCAGAGACATTACTTGGCTGACTAAGGTCCGTCTAGTCAAGGCTATGGTTTTTCCAGAAGTCATGTATGGATGTGAGAGTTGGACTGTGAAGAAGGCTAAGTGCCGAAGAATTGATGCTTTTGAACTGTGGTGTTGGAGAAGACTCTTGAGAGTCCCTTGGACTGCAAGGAGATCCAACCAGTCCATTCTGAAGGAGATCAACCCTGGGATTTCTTTGGAAGGAATGATGCTAAAGCTGAAACTCCAGTACTTTGGCCACTTCATGCAAAGAGTTGACTCATTGGAAAAGACTCTGATGCTGGGGGGGATTGGGGGCAGGAGGAGAAGGGGACAACAGAGGATGAGATGGCTGGATGGCATCACTGGCTCGATGGACGCGACTCTGAGTGAACTCCGGGAGTTGGTGATGGACAGGGAGGCCTGGCATGCTTCGATTCATGGGGTCGCAAAGAGTCGGACACGACTGAGCGACTCTACTGAACTGAACTGAATCTAATGTAATTAAAAGAATGATATAATCCCCGTTACATATAATCCCACTGACTACCTTTTGAGGCCAGTCAGGATTACTTTCTCCAATTTATCAATAGGAAAATTGAGATTTAGAGGGCTTTGATAATCTGCTACTCAGCTAATTACTGATAAAACTGAGATCCTTACTGAAAAAGAACAGATTGTTCCTAAACCAGAAGAGAAGGTTGCACAGAAGAAAAAGATATACCAAAAAAACTGAAGAAACAAAAACTTATGGCCCAGGAATAAATCCTGCAAAAAATAAATGCAAACAAAAGTTAAAAAAAAAAAAAAAAAAAAAACTGGGAGCATCAATCACATCTCAAGTGTTCCACTGCACTTTCATTATATGTTTCTTCCAGGAGTGTCATTGTTCAGATTTCAATAAGATTCACAATTCATCTCCCTATGATCATGTCAGAAAAACTTTACACAATACAGGTGTCAGTGGTCAAAAATAATACAAGCATGGTATGTTACCCTTTAAGTGAAAAAGATACTATTATTGTACTTCATTCAGTTGTTTACTCATTCAAAACAACAAATAATCAAATACCTAGACTGTTGTTAGGTAGGCTCCACTATATCCAGCTTTTTAGTAGTTACTTTTGCTGCACATGGCTTACAACAACAAACATTTATTATTTTACAGTTCCTGCAGACTTGAATTTGGGAGTGGCTAAACTGAGTGATTCTGGCTCATGGACTCTCTTTGGGTACAATAAAGATACTGACAAGGGATGTAGTTATCTGAAGGCTTGGCTAGGCTAAAGGATCTGGTCCCAAATTCACTCATATGGCTGTTTTCAGGAGTTCTCAGTTCCTCACTGAATGTTGGCTGGAAGCCTTAGTTATTCACAACATGGGCCTCTCTCTAAGTTGCTGAGTGTCCTTATGACACGACAATTACCTTTCCCCAGTGAGCAATTAAAGAGAGAGCAAGCAGAAAGCTGGCACATATATAGTCTCCGCTTAAAAGTCACATTACAATGTTTCTACATTCTCTTTATGAGAACAAGTCACTAAGTACAATCCAAATTCTAAGTTAGGGGAATTAAGCTCAATTTTGAAAGAAGAAGTAGCAAAGAACTTGTGAACATATTTAAAAACTACTATACCAGTAGTTTTAATTTAATTTATAATTAAATTCTAAATAATGTAATCTATAGTTTTAGAAGTTTAGTTGCTCAATCGTGTCCAACTCTCTGCAACCCCATGGATTGTAGCCTACCAGGATCCTCCGTCCATGGGACTTTCCAGGCAAAAGTACAGGAGTGGGTTGCCATTTCCTTCTCTAGAGGATCTTCCCGACCCAGGGATCGAATCCAGGTCTCCCACATTGTAGGCAGATGCTTTTACCGTCGAGCCACCAAGGAAGTCAATTTAATCTATACATTATTACATAAATATAATTTATAGAATTTAATCTAATTATTACTAAAGAGTTGTTTAATCTAATTGTAATATTTGGATATTTAAAGGAAAACTAAGTTTATTAGAGAGTGGTTTTTTGCTGTTGCTTTTTTATTTCCATTTTTTGTTCCCATTTTCATCTTACCCTGTCTATTAAAAAATTCTACCTATAGTGCTAAATAAATAATGACTTTTCCTATCTTTTTATGCCAATTAGGAATTTTATTCAGTGCTTATAACAAAAATAACAAAAACCTTAAAGAAAACGGATTTATTTTCCTTCATATAACAACAAACCCCTTTATATAACAATAAACCCAGAAGTGAGCAGACCAGGGCTGATAAGCTGACCCTTCAAAGCAATCACAAACCAGTCCCTCTGGCTACGCTATTACTTTGTTACTGTGGTTGAAACAGGGCTGCTCCACATCTAGCAACATATCACTGTTCCAGGTAAGATAAAGGACAGGTATAGGTCCAATGGCTAACAGGAAGTTTCTTCCATAAAACTTTGAGCCTCTATGAGCAACATCTACTTTCATTCTGCTGACAGGTCACATGGGAAACCATGGCTTATAGGAGCCTGAGTAAACAAGTATTTTTAACTGGACACAGTCACCCTGAAAAAAGTCAGAGTTCTGCAAGTAATAGAGAAAGGATTTTGGTTTAATCAACCATCAGTGTCTATCACTTTGCTCCAAGGAGCTGTGACACACATTATTCTGCTTCAAGGAGCTTTGACACACATTCCTGAAACATACTCCAGATAGACAAACATACTGTTCAAGGTTAATCTGTGTTTCAAATGGGAGAATCTGGTCATTTTGCGTCTTACATGTAAATCATATTTTTCAAAGTAACCACAGCTTTCTTTTTTTCTAGTTAATAATGAAGAAAAATTGGGTGACATTAATGTCACTTCAAGGAATTTATTCAAGAAGACAGCGGTACACTTCTGCAAAGGTACATGCATAAGAAACTCATCACAGAGTTGTTTAAAGTAATAAACATTTGGGGGAAAAAACAGAAATGAACCAATAGAATACCGGTTAGATAAACAGTGGTACGCCCACTTCACACTATGCAACTTTTAAAAATGATGTTATTCATGATATATTGTTCATGAAAAAAGAACTGTGTACATAATAAAATCCAGTTTATCACAGATTGTATTTCTATACCTTTATATGTTTTTATTCTTAGAGACGTCTGGAATATAACATGAATTTTAAAAAATTGTTATCTCTGAATTATGACATTTGGAAATTTTTTTATATTTGTTTCAATAAGTGTACATTGCTTTCATGAAAATAATAGCTATTTTCAATAATACCTAGAAGGGTAGGAGGGGCCTGATTTGATCTGGTAGTTCTATCAACATACCTCTTGCCACTAAGAAAATTATCTTAGACGTGCTGTAGCTGAGCTTACCCTTGGAAGGGTTTCCTATATTTGCTCACTGGAAAAAGATTATTTCTTATTCCTTATAAATTTTAATAAAATTAAAATAAGAATCCTGAGGCATTTTGTTTTATTTTGCTTTCTATTTGGTACACTTTGACCTCGAAGGGTCTCTTTTCCCTGTCTCACAGTGGCTGTGGAAGACAAAGGGGGTGAGGCTGATCAATAATTACATACAGATTGGGGAAGAGAGAACAGATGGAGGTGAGGATACAATAGAGCACTAACCTGGATATCACATACTTGCACTTCTCTTCCGAAACAGGCTTCTCAGTTACCTTTCTGACCTCAATTTTCTAATCTGAAAAAATGAGAGGTTTGGATAAGAATCTAGATGTATTAAAGTTCTTCCCAAAGATTCTTTCGGATCTATTAATGATATATCCTGGTAAACTACACTAAAGCTGAATGTAAACAAATAAAAGGGAACAACAATACTTTAGTTACACTGTTTATTATTCCTCTCCAGCGTGGTAACGTGCCAAGGTTACACAGCTAATAGGTGGCAGGAATCAAGATTCCAGCCCAGAGGCAAGGCACTTAAAGAACTCCCTAGGAAGCAGGGTAGTTTTCTCCCCCTCAAACTAGGCTTTGTTAGATAACACCAGTAAAGTCAAGACTTGATCCCACCTCCTGACTGACTGCTGTGGGACTGCCTCAATCGCTCGAGGGCTCCTAGCTCTCTAATCCAAAAACAGTTTTCTGATACAAAGTCCCTTTGCCAACTAAAGGTGAGACGGTGAGGTTTTGGAGAGCTCCGAAGAAACTTCGGGCCACTGCCTGACAGCGGTGAAGTTATTACAGAACCAAAGACCATGTGTGCCTTCAGGAGGCTTTGTGGTATCATTAATTGGGTTCTCAGCCCCTGCTCATTCACATACCTGGTTATCCAACACTCGTTTGCGTACCTCATCTTGCGTATTTCCTCTCCTTAAGGCCAGAGGCACTGAGTTAAGAGAGTCGGGAGGAAGGGATAACAGGGGTAAAAAGAACGGTTTAAAAGCAGGCTAGAGGCCATAAGACTCCTGAAAGGGAAGAGCTTGTTTCTCGGATAAAGGTCCCAAGGGTATTCGCAGCCCTGGTCCCTGATGTTTCACTGCTTTGGGCCCTCTCAAGGTCCGGAAGCTAGTGCAAGACCCTACAGCACCGCGAGGAAGGTGGAGGCCGCCACCGAGGAGCCGCAAGTGGGCTGCGACTACCCCTCACAGAAGATCCGACTTCCCAGACCCCTTCGCACAGGGGCGGGGCGTGCGCTCGGCCGCCAATCCCCGCGCCCGCACGTCGCCGTAGCCCCGCCCCACCCTGCCCCCTCTCGCTCCGCCCTTCCCTGGGGCTGGTGCGGCGGCGATGACGTCAGCGCTAGGAGACCCCTGGGTGGCGGCTGCGCCGTCGGCGGCCCGCGGCCGGAACGCGCTGCGGGGAGGGGCGGAGCGAGCGGGCGGGAGCGCGCGCTGGGCCCGCCTCGGCCGCCGCCGCCGCCGCCGCTGCCGGGGAATAATCTGGGCGGCAGCGGGCGGCCCCGGGCAGCAGCCACGAGCCACTTCTGCGGCTGCCGGCAGAGCGAAGGTCGCCGGTCTCGTGTCGTCCCCCTCTCCGCCCCCCTGGAGGGGCGAGAGGGAGCCGAGGCTGATGTCAGGTACGGCCGGCGGAGGCGCCCTCAGGCTGTGGGTCCAAGGTCTCGGGTCCCCTCGCCCTTCCCTCTGGGAGAGTGAATGTGGGGGCAGCGTGGAGGCTGGAACCCACCCCTGGCGCCGCCAAACAGGTGTCTCGGCGTCGCTGCCGGGTCTGGGGACGTGCGGGCTCCTGAGGGAGGCGCGGGGCACTTCCTGCCCCCGGCGTCTCCGCGAACGGCCGGTGGGGCCGCCTGCCCGCCGGGCCGCTATTTTGTTGACATGTAACCTCCTGTTAGTCGCAGGTCCTTCCCTTTCGCTCTCTGGTGCCCCTCGCCTCTTCGCGCGCCGCCTGCCGTCGGGTGGCGACGGTGAGGCGCGGGCTGCGCGCCGGACCGCGCGGCTGGACCACTTAGCGGTCCTGCCCCGCCGGGCCCTCCCCCCGCGGAGCTGCGGGCGCTCAGGTGTGGGCACCTTCCAGGAGAGCCGCCGGGCTGCCGCGCCGCGCCAGCGCCCAGCGAGCCGGAGCCTTGCGCAAGTGCTGGGGGACTTCCTCTGAGCTCTCTGGATCATCAGGTTTGTCTGGCTGATTTGTTCTTTTTAAATTCCCCTGCCCCCGACAGAATAAGCTAGGCAGGTGTGTTGGGGCATTGCTCCGTGAAGGACGCGGAACGAGTTTTTTCCTTCCCGCCTTCCTCTCCCACCAGGTGCGATGGGATTAGTAGGTGCTGACAAATTGACTTTACAGCTTTGAATGTGGATACATTGTCTGCTCAGAAAATGAACGAAATGTAGGTGTGGGGATTTATTCTTGCCCAGCACTTACCCTCTCTATTATTATTTTCAAAAGACTGGAATTTAAACATCACACGCCTTGGAAAAGTTGACTGGATTTATAATCTAGTTCTCTCAGTGCCTTGTAGTTATTGTGGTATATCGTTTTAGAGCTTTTCAGATTGAACACTATATCCTAACCATGAATTGGTTTCATCCTGGTTTTAAAACTTAGTTGAAAAGTTAGAACTTTAACGCAATAGAGCGAGTAATTAGGCCAATGTGAAACGGACAGAAATGTATTCATTTACCAGAAATTGGGCACTGAATATAGATAGCTCTGCCTGGGTAACTCGCAGAAGGCAATGGCACCCCACTCCAGTACTCTTGCCTGGAAAATCCCATGGACGGAGGAGCCTGGTCGGCTGCAGTCCATGGGGTCGCTAAGAGTTGGACACGACTGAGCGACTTCCCTTTCACTTTTCATTTTCATGCATTGGAGAAGGAAATGGCAACCCACTCCAGTGTTCTTGCCTGGAGAATCCCAGGGATGGGGGAGCCTGATGGGCTTCCATCTATGGGGTCACACAGAGTCGGACACGACTGAAGTGACTTAGCAGCAGCAGCCTGGGTAACTTCAAGTTATTTAATTCTGATTTTAGTGTAGAGGTTGGGAATCTGAGTATTTAGGAGGTAAAACTAACTTTTTACACTTTTATCAGATAAATGTCAAATGAGCCTTATGTACATGATGTGTGTTCTAAGTATTGTGTATAATAATTGTATTTATTTCATTTTTTGCCAGCCTTAGTGTTTATTAATGTACAGTTTAATTGAATGTAAAGTTTCAAGCTACCAAACAGTTAACTCTTTTTACCATATGTTAAGTAGGACAGTGATTTAGTAAGGAAAGTATGACTCACTTAAAATTCTTCACGGGAAAAGTGTGTGGTTTTTTAGTTACGGTGGATAACTATTAGATGTTTCTCTTAAATTTCCCTGAAATTTGTGTTTTTCTGTATCTTTTTACTTTGGGTTCAGTTAAAAATATTTTGTGGGCACTACCCATTTAAAGATAGATGTTCCCTTACATATGCTTTTGGGGGGGTACTGATTGTATTAGTCTGTATTTCTGAGTAAATTCAGTATCCAGAAATTATTAGAATATCACAAAGTCATTTAGGAGTACATATCAATTAATGGTCACCTAGTCATGAAATAGAAAAGTGTGTCTTTTAGGTATATACAGTACTGCTATTTGTGTATTGACTTGTGCTCACTAACATAAAAATTGGGTTATACAACTTAGCCACTCTATGGACCATGGTGATTTTAGAGTCTCAGTGTGGAGAAATCATTGATTGGAATTCTTGTGACAGTTCACCTATACTGCTGCTGCTGCTGCTAAGTCACTTCAGTCGTTTCCGACTCTGTGCAACCCCATAGACGGCAGCCCACCAGGCTCCCCTGTCCCTGGGATTCTCCAGGCAAGAACACTGGAGTGGGTTGCCATTTCTTTCTCCAGTGCATGAAAGTGAAAAGTGAAAGTGAAGTCGCTCAGTCGTGTCTGACCCTCAGCGACCCCATGGACTGCAGCCTTCCAGGCTCCTCTGTCCAGGGGTTTTCCAGGCAAGAGTACTGGAGTGGGGTGCCATTGCCTTCTCCAAACAGTTCACCTATAAACAAACATTAAATAGAAAATGGACAACTTGATGCTGAAATTTAATTGTGATTCACTTAAAATTTTAAGCTTCCCAATACAACCATGTTACTTTTACAATATTTGTTGAGATTTTAGTGAAAAGGCTAGTATACAAACTATAGCAAAGTGGAAGGAATATGGCAAAATTCTTTTTAAAATAAGGGGTTGGGGGGATGCATAATTCTTCCATGAAAGAGAAGTTAGCATTTTACCTTGAAATCTAAATGAGTATTGAATATGTACTTAAATTTTCATTTTACTGCTAATTCAGATGTCCTACAGGAAAATACAGGCCAAAATCTATAATATGTGAAAATAAGAAGCATCCCTTGAAGAAAAAAATACAAAGAAGCTGTTATATGTGAAATAGGGTATCCTAATAGGAAGGTAGAAGCAACCAAAAAGAAAATCCGAGTAAGTGATCTAGACTCTGTAGTGTGAGCTACCTGGCACATTGAGGGGACATGTTGAGGGCAGAGAGAGATGGGATTAAATTAGGGAGATTCTGAAACAGGAAATCTAATTAGTTCATAAGAAAGCTACATATTAAAATATTTAAATTGGTACAAGTTGGATAATTGGCAGATTTGAAACTATGTACAACTTGATGGAGTCATTTGCATTTTTGGTCATTGTGTTAGCTTCCTAGGGCTGCTATAACAAAGTACAACACACTGAGTTATTTAAAACAACAGAACTTCATCATTTCACTGTTTTGGAGGTTGCAAGTCTGAAATCAAGGTGTTGACAGGGCCGTGCTCTACCTTCTGGGGAATTTTATCTGTTCTGTGCCTCTTAGCTTTGTGTGTCACTGGCATTCCTTAGCTTGAAGTTATATTACACAAGCCTCTGCCTCTGTTGTCACATGGCGTTCTCCCTGTATGTCTCTGTCTTATGTGGTGGTCTCCTCTTTTTGTAAGGACTTCAGTCATATTGAATTAGAGTCCACCCTGCTGCATGCGTGTTTCAGTCGTGTCCAACTTTTTGCGACTCTTTGGACTGTAGCCCACTAGTCTCCTCTGTCCATGAGAGTCTCCAGGCAAGATGACTGAAGTGGGTTGCCATACCCTCCTCCAGGGGATCTTCCCAACCCAGGGACTGAACTGGCATCGCTTAACATCTCCTACACTGGAAGGCGAGTTCTTTTACCACTAACACCACCTGGAAAGTCTTTGGAACCATATAGCAGACCAAATCAGAGAGGGCATTGAGAACAGACTAAATTCATTTACCTATCTCAGTACCTACTATGTGCCAGGTCATAGAAGTAAAACAGTGACTAGGTGGGCAAAAATCTCTGTCCTCATGGAACTTACGTTCTAAAACCTTGGTTCTCGAACTGTGGTCCCCAGAACCTCCGTATCACCTGGGAACTTGTCAGAAATGCACATTTTTAGGCTCTATTCCGCAGACTTGTTGATTCAGAAATTCTTTTAACAAGCTTTTCAGGTGATTCTAGTGTAGACTCAGGTTTGAGAACCACTGATCAAGTTGGAAAAAAGAGACAATAATCAAGATGAGTAAGTAAAATATGTAATATATTAGATGTTAATAGGTCTGTCAGTAAGAGCAGGGTGGCTCAGGAAAATGCGCCCCCTGCCCCCACCAGGAGTAAAGGCCCGAAGGAGTTGGGGCGTAAGCCATGTGAGTATCTGGGTGAGTTTTGTTCCCAACAGAGAACAGCAAGTATAAGGACACTTATAGGAACAGCAGAGAGTCCAAAGTTAGAACACAGCAAGGAGCAGATAGTATAGGTTCAGTTTTTGAAATTTCTATTTGTTCCTTTTAACCTGCAAAAACCAGATACTAGGAGAGCAAGAGAAAAGTGTGGGAGTAGGATGCCAGATTGAACCTAGTTGCGTATGTAAGAATAGACTAGTATATAATCTAGATATATTTTATACATTCATTTGGCAATATGTGAAGACATTTGAATCACAACTAGGGGGAGTGCTACTGATGTCTAGTGAGTATGGGCCTAGGATGCTGTTGAGCATCTTAGAGTGAACAGGGCACCCCCCACTACAGAATTACCCAGCTCAGGATGTCAATTATGTCAGGGTTAAGAAACATTGGCTTAATGGGATTTACAGAGGTTGGGGCATGGATAGCAGAGGAAGGGTGTGTTGTATAGATGGAAAAGACAGTGGGAATAGAGGAGCTCACTGCACTGAGGTGTTTATTGAACTGTAAATAGTTCACAATTGCTGAAACGTAAATTATAAGCAGGGGAGAGATGGGGAGGTGCATACTATACCTATATGGTAATACAGTTCTTTGAAAGCAAAGTTATGAAACAGTAGGAAAGCTAACATATTATTAATTTTATATTAAGCATCACTCACCTTAAGGGTAGACTAGTATTTATATTTTATGTATTCATTACATTGTATTAAATTTTTCAATATTTATAGCCTACACGGTTCATTTGCAAGTTTTTCAAATTGTCACTAATCTCCAAAGAAGTTTTCCAGTATTTTTATTCAAAAGTATCTGCATAAAAGTGAACCCAGCCAGTTCAAACCCATGTTGTTCAAGGGGCAACTGTAGTTACCTTTGATGAGAACCTGGGGTAGAGAGGGAATGAAAACAGGCTCTTTTCTGTATGTATGTGTATATATGTATATAAGTACATGTGTGTATATGTGTGTTTAATCTATGTTTTCAGTTTGGGTTTGTTTGTTTTGTTTCCTGTACATGGCTTCCCTGGTGGCTCAGAGGTTAAAGCGTCTGCCTCCAATGCGGGAGACCTGGGTTCGATCCCTGGGTCGGGAAGATCCCCTGGAGAAGGAAATGGCAATCCACTCCAGGATTCTTGCCTGGAGAATCCCATGGACGGAATAGCCTAGTAGGTTACAGTCCACGGGGTCGCAAAGAGTCGGACACGACTGAGTGACTTCACCTACATTAACAATACTTTACTAACAAAAAATTGTAATTGCCAAATGTGCCAAGATTTTCCTAATTAGTGCAAATCAATCATTGTTCTTAATATCTACAGTGTAATCTCTGGTAGAGATGTACCATAGATTTTTTTTAAACTAGCTCCTCATCAACAAACATCTGTGGCTATGGCTGCCATGAATATCTTTGCACAGTTCTGTGTTTGTGTCCGTAAGAAAAATTTCTGATCATGAAATGATGTGTCAAGGCACACTTGAAAAAGTACAGATACTGTCAAACTGATCTTCTAAAAAGACAGTAAGTATGTGTATTCTGAGGAACAATATGGGAGCATCAGTTTTCTCTCATGTCTGTGTCAATACTGGCTGTTACTAAGCTAAACATTTTTTGCCATTCTGATAGGTTAAGAATAGTATCTCTTCATTTGAGGTTTACATTTCTGTAATATGAGTGAAATGTGAACATCCTTGACCACTGTGTTTTTTTTTTTCATTCATATCCTTTACTTTTTTAACTGTTGTTATATTAAGTCGATTATCTTTTTTATGATAGTTTTTGTTATTTTTTGCTGTACAGATTTTTTAAACATTTTATACAAAATGTACATTTGAACTAGCAGTTTCATTGCCAATTAATTAAATGAATAACCTCATACAGTTTTACTATATTTATACATTTTGGGATTTGAAAAATATCTGGTTCATGATATAAAAATGTAAAAAAGATGTTTTCTTCTAGTTTTGTCTTAATTTCATTTTTTTAAGTATTGAAATCTTAGAAACAGTCAGAATTTGAAAGAAATAGGTGGAGATACAGATGGTTGCTTTTTTATCTTTTCCCCAAAAGATTATTATTTCAATATCCTTTCTTGAATAAGCCATCTTTTTCTTGATTTGAAATGCTATGTGTACTATGCATTAAATTTCCATATGTACTTGGTTTTTTTTTTTTTTTAAACAGACTCTATTTCAGTCTGGTAAGGACCACCAGGGATACATATCTTTAGGCTAACAAAGTGAGGTTAATTAACTTGCTGCTGAGAGGGAGATCACACACCAGAGGAACTGCCAGAAGGGATAGTGTTATTATAGGATTCTGGGGAGGGGTGGAGTTTAGACAAAATTTAAATGAAGCAATATTTGATAAGTTTAAAGCACAGCAAGACTGTGTACCGGGTTAATTAACATCAGGCCTGGGCTGAGAAACAGACTTAAGAGTCCCGTTTCCTTGGAGACTACAAAGTTAAGATAAATGTGTGGAATGTTGTGTCTGGGAAACCCTTATCTGATGCTCCGGGTTGGAAATTGAGGCTGCTTCTGATTAATGATTCATCATCCATGCAAGAGTGGGGTGTTCCAGTCTCACTGATACACTTTCAAATAATTCTGACAGTCTGTAGAGAAAAAAGGTTTCACAGCAGTATGTCTTTAGTATGAATTAATAGAAGCATTAAAAACATTTCTTCCAATCCACAGGTACATTGATGTGCCTGTTCAGCCAGAATATCAAATTGTTTTAATTACTCTACAGCATGTTATATTCACATGGTTATTTTTCCAAATATCATATAAAAATAATTTTTACCACATTAATTTTTAAAAATCTTGTGTCTTAAGTAGATCTGCCTAGATTTAGTCCACCCTCACACCCTTTTCCCAGGTATATGCCTCAGATTTTTTTAATGTGGACCATTTGTAAAGTCTTTATTGAAATTGTTGCATATTGCTTCTGCTTTACGTTTTTTTGGTTTTGGGCCACAAGGCATATGGAATCTTAGCTCCCCAGCTAGGGATTGAACCTACACTCCCTGCATTGGGAAGCAAAGTCTTAACCACTGGACCACCAGGGAAGTTCTTACTTACATGTTTATTTTTCCAAACTTTTCAGTTACATTATTTAACTTTTAAATATCTTATATTTTAGTTGGGATGGTATTATATATATATAATTTACCATCTTAACCATTTTTAAGTGTACAATTCAGTGATGTTAAGTACATTTAACTTGTGCCAACCATGACCACCATCTTCCAGAGTTCTCATCTTATAAAACTGAAACTTCATACCCATTAAATAGTAGCTCCACTTTCTCCTCTCCTACCATTCCCTGGAAATCACCATTCTACTTTCTGTCTTTATGATTTTAGCTAAATTTCTCAGATAAGTGAGATTATTACATAGTATTTGTCTTTTTGTGACTGGCTTCTTTCATTTAGCACAATATGCTGAAAGCTTACCCATGTTGTAGCATATGTCAAAGTTTCCTTTCTTTAAAAGGCTGAATAATATTCCATCGTGTATATATAATGTATTTTGCATATCCATTCAACCATTTGGGTTGCTTCCACATGTTAGCTACTATGACAGTGCTGCTATAAAAATGGGTATACAGATATCTCTTTGAGACCCTGCTTTGAATTCTTTTGAGCATATACCCAGAAATGGAATTGTTAGATCATGTGGTAATTCTATTTTAATTTTTTCCACATGCTCTTTCCTGCAGTTGATATACTATTCTACATTCCCACTAGTAGCACAGAAACATTTTCATTTCTCCACATCCTCACCAACACTTGTTTTTTTTTTTTTTTTTTTTCCCCTTTTGATAGTAGCTATCGTTAATGGATGGGAAGCCGTATCTCATTGTGATTTTGGTTAGCATTTCCCTAATGATAAATAATGTTGAGCATTTTATCTGATGCTCAGTCAACATATTCATGACTATTGGCATTTGTGTATCTTTTTGGAGAAGTTATCTATTCAAGACCTTTGCCCATTTTGAATTGTATTTTTGTTGTTATTGTTAAGTTTTAGGAGTCCTGTATATATTCTGGATATTAATCCCTTACCAGATACATTTGCAAATATGTCCTCCCATTCTTTGGATTGCCTTCTTACTCTATTGATAATACCTTTTGATGCACAAATTTTTTAAGTTTTTATAAAGCCAAGTTTGACTGCCTTTTCTTTTGTTGCATGCACTTTTGATGTCATATCCAAAACATAATTGCCAATTCCAGTGTTGGGAGCTTTTGTCTTATGTTTTCTTCTAAGAGTTTTATACATTTAGGTCTTAGTTTAGGTCTTTGATCCATTTTGAGTTAATTTTTGTATGTGGTGTAAAGTAGGGGTCCCGCTTCATTCTTCAGTGTGTGGATATCCGGTTTTCTCAGTACCTTTCGTTGAACGGACTGTCCTTTGTCCAGTGAATGGACTTGGTCCTCTTGTCAAAAATCTTTTGACCATGGATGTGGGGGTTTACTGCTGGGCTGTCTGTTTTGTTCCACTGGGCTGTGTGTCAGTGTCACCCTGTTTTGACCACTGTAGCTTTTTGGTAAGTTTTGAAATTAGAAAGTATGTGTCTCCAGTTTTATTCTTCCAGATTGTTTTGGCTCTTTGGAGTACTTTGACATCCCCTATAAATTCTATGATGGGTAATTCTGTTTCTTAAAAAACCAACATTGGATTTTGATATAAATTGAACTTATAGATCACTTTAAATAGTATTGATATCTTAACAATATTAAATCTTCCAATCCATGAACATGGGATGTCTTTTTGTTTGTGTCTTCTTTAATTTCTGCTGAAGATGCAAAAAATGTTAATGTTGTCATTGAAAAGTAACAAAAAAGGTATTTTCACTTTTGATCTTCTGAATCTGAAATTGGAATAGCTTTTAGAATAGAACTGAATGCTATTTGTTAATATTTTCTATTTCTGTAGTTTTAGTAAATTACTAATAGAAAATATTTTAGTCTCTATCTTCAGATAATATGTACTTCTATTATAATTTGTATAAGCTGAATACACATCAAAGAAAATAATATATAGTTCATGCTATATGTCTAGTTCATAAACTTTGGATTACATAAGTGTATAAAAGTGTCAAGTGATGAGACTATATGATTTTTTATTAGATTGGTGCAAAATTAATTGCAATTTTTGCATTGTTGAAATTTGCCATTTCATATTGGAATAGATCTTGAATAAATGTGGTTATGTTATATATGATTTTAATGTGCATTTCTCACTTTGTCTTTTTTTGCTAATGACTTATTACTTACCGTTTATTTTATATTTATTTTGGACTATAGAAATGTTAAACAAAACACAAATTTGAACGATTTTCTTATTTGAGTTCAAAATGGATCATAAAGCAGCAGAGACTGCTCACAACATCAACAACACATTTGGCCTGGGAACTGCTAACAAACGTACAGTGCAGTGGTAGTTCAAGAGGTTTTGCAAAGGAGACGAGAACCTTGAAGATGAGGAGTATACTGACTAGCCATCACAAGTTGACAGTGACCAACTGAGAGCATCATCGAAGCTGATCTTCTTACGACTACACGAGAAGCTGCTGAAGAACTCACTGTCAGCTATTCTATGGTTCTGCATTTGAAGAAAATTGGAAAGGTAAAAAAGCTCAATAAGTGGGTGTCTCATGAGCTGACCAAAAATCCAAAAAATTGTTGTTTTGAAGTGTTGTCTTCTCTTATTCTATGCAACAACAAACCATTTCTCGATCAGATTGTGATGTGTAATGAAAAATGAATTTTATATGACAACCAGTAACAATCAGCTAGTGATTTTAACTGAGAAGAAGCTCTAAAGCATTTCCCAAAGTCAGACTTGCACCAAAAAAGTCATGGTCGCTATTTGGTAGTCTGCTGCTGGTCTGATCCACTACAGATTTCTGAATCCTAGAGAAACCATTACATATGAGAAGTATGCTCAGCAAATTGATAAGAAGTACCAAAAATTGCAGTGCCTGCAGCGGGCATGGTCAACAAAAAGTGCTCAGTTCTTCTCCACAATACCCAACTGCCCATCACACAACCAGTACTTCAAAAGTTGAACAAATTGGGCTACGAAGTTTTGCCTTATCCACCACATTCACCTGACGTCCTGCCAACTAACTACCACTTCTTCAAGCATCTTGACAACTTTTTGCAGGAAAAATGCTTCCTCAAGCAGCAAGATGCAGAAAATGTTTTTCCAGAGTTCCTTGAGTTCCAAGACATGGATGTTTATGCTAGGAGTGAACAAACTTACTTCTTGTTGGTAAAAATGTGTTGATTGTAATGGTTCCTATTTTGATTAATAAATAATAAATAATGTGTTTGAGCCTAGTTATAATGATTTAAAATTCACAGTCTGAAACTGTAATTACATTTGCACCAACCTAGTATTTAGGAGAAGGCAATGGCACCCCACTCCAGGACTCTTGCCTGGAAAATCCCATGGACGGAGGAGCCTGGTGGGCTGCAGTCCATGGGGTCGCTGAGAGTTGGACATGACTCAGTGACTTCACTTTCACTTTTCACTTTCATGCATTGGAGAAGGAAATGGCAACCCACTCCAGTGTTCTTGCCTGGAGAATCCCAAGGACGGGGGAGCCTGGTGGGCAGCTGTCTGTGGGGTCGCACAGAGTCCGACACGACTGAAGCAACTTAGCAGCAGCAGAGAGCAGCATTTAGTAAATTAGGTAGTATAGATGAAGATACCCTATTTGGAAAAGATAATTTCAACTGCACAGGCTTCCCTGGTGACTCAGTGGTAAATAACATGCCTGCCAACACCAGAGATGTGGGTTCAATCCCTAGGTCAGGAGGATCCTCTGGAGAAGGAAATAGCAGCTCACTCTAGTATTCTTGCCTAGAAAAATCCCATAGACAGAAGAGCCTGGTGGGCTACAGTCCATGGAGTCGCAAAGAATTGGACATGACTTAGCAACTAAACAACAACAACTTCAACTGTGCCTCCCACATACATACACTTAGAAAAGACATTTGTATGCATTCTGTATCCAGGCAATGTGTTAGATACCGAGGAGATAGGGCTAAAAGAGTCATAGCTGCTGTTCTTGAAGAACAGTATAGTCTAGAGGAAAGAGATGCATATACATACTATGCATGCACATACAGTCTATGACGCAGTGTAAGTATATAGCAGGAGATGCGAATGAAGGAACAAGAAACATTTGATGGAAGAGCACTTAATTTGATCACGGGCGATGGGTAAGACTGGTCATGAAAAGTACTGAAACCAAGGTAACCATGGAAGATAATCCTGCATTTATCTGGTAGACATAACTGAGGCAGGCCCTCCAGGCAGAAAGAACAGAATGCCCAAAGTCATCCATATGAAAGACCATGGCAGACTGGAGGATTTCTGAATATAGGCTTTAGGTAAACTAGAGCTAGATCTTGTCCACCAAGTAAGCAGTATGGGCGTGATCCTGTGGCATTGGGAAGCATTTTTTAAAAAATAAGACTGCTATGTGAAGCCTTTATTATTGGGAAAGAGCAATAAAAGAGCTGAGCCCAAGGGGAAATTATCAAGGAATGGAGGGAGAAAAGTGTCCACAGAGTATAAAATAGATGTAGAAATATAATCAGGTTTGTGGACTTGCGGCATGAATAGGGACATGCCCTCTGAGTTCAAATCAGCTGATATTTTTTGTACCACTGTCTTGTGAAAAGCATCATAGGCAGCAACTCTGAGAGGTAGGAAACTATTTTTTGCCTTCTGGAAGTTTACATTCTGTAAACATGAGAAAATATACCAGTGACTGAATCCTTAGTTCCTAGGATAGTATTTGACACATTGAAAGTACTCAGTCAGTGAAAGTGAAGTCGCTCAGTCATGTCCAACTCTTTGTGACCCGTGGATTATAGCCCACCAAGCTCCTCCATCCATGGGATTCTCCAGGCAAGAATACTGGAGTGGGTTGCCATTTCCTTCTCCAGGGGATCTTCCCGACCCAGGGATTGAACCTAGGTCTCCCACATTGCAAGCAGACGCTTTTAACCTCTGCACCACCAGGGAGCCCTCAGTCAGTAGTGCCTCCCACAGATTTCGTAAAACCTCACGGTCATGTTAAAAATCAAGGTGTGTAAATCTCAAAGTGTAATTCTATGTTTAAAAAAATGTTGCCACCAGTTCTAGGTTAAAAGATCAAAATGTAAGAATGCCTTTTGCTGTTCTATGAGTTTCACAGATATTTTTTGCATCCTCAGTGATTTCTGTAATACCCAAAGTTAGTGCTGTATTACATTGTATTATATCAAATTGAAAAGAGAGAGAAGGAGAAAGAGTGCCATACAGATTTCTTTTCACATCTGCTCCACTTAGTGACTAATGCTCAGACTGGGATTTCCAAGCCTGAGTATAACTACCAGTAACTTAAAGAGAATTAAATCTAAACCCAATGAAAAGAGCATCGAACTAAGGAAAAAGCTTATTTTAAACATTACTCTTTGAGGCAAGAAGGAAAGTTGAATACACCATCTTCCTTTTTGAGTTTTATTCACCCAGAAATCAGAACTCTTAAGTCTCTATTTATTTCATGGTGTAGCAAGCTACCAGCCACCATTAGGTATTTTTGGAGAGAAAGAATTTTTTTCAAAGTAATGCAGTATTTAATTCTCAAAGTGTGATCCAGGAAAACTGAAGTCCTGTATATTGTTTTAGGAGGTTGATAAAGTCAGTCTATTTATACTAATATCAATACATTATTGGCTTTTCTTCACTCATTCTCATATAAGTTTGCAGTCAGGTTTTTTAAGTAGCTACATAATACATGATATTGCAGCAAATTGAATGCAGAAGGAGATATGGAGTTCCAGATCCAGGTGTCTTCTGTTAAACCAGATGCTGAGATTTGCAAAATTTTAAGCAATGCTACTCTTCTCAATAAGTTTGTTAGAAAATATAAATTTTTTTTCCATAAAATAAGTTGTAAGCAGGTAAACATAACTTATAAAAGAGGCAGTGAATTTGTCACAACTGTTTATGAATTAATATATATTCTCATTTTGATTTTTAATACAAATCTAATCAATAGATGAACCCACCTGAAAGCTGTTTGAGATCTTCCATGATGCAGAGTTTAAAGGGATCTTGAGACTAAATTTTTTTAGAACTCCGCAAGTAGTGTATGAGCTTGCCTGGTGGCTCAGACAGTGATGAATCTGCCCCCTGGTTTGAGAAGATCCCCTGGAAAAGGGAATGGCTACCACTTCGGTGTTCATATTCATCGCACTCAATTCAGAAAAATTTTGGAAAGAAAAATAGCACTAATTCCACCACTGAAATTAGAAATTACAGTTGAAATTAGAAATGAGAAATTTTTAACATTTTGCTATATATATATTGCTGCTACTGCTAAGTCACTTCAGTCGTGTCCAATTCTGTGTGACCCCATAGACGGTAGCCCAACAGACTCCCCCATCCCTGGGATTCTCCAGGCAAGAACACTGGAGTGGGTTGCCATTTCCTTCTCCAATGCATGAAAGTGAAAAGTGAAAGTCAAGTCGCTTAGTCCTGTCTGACTCTTAGTGACCCCATCGACTGCAGCCTACCAGGCTTCTCCGCCCATGGGATTTTCCAGGCAAGAGGACTGGAGTGGGGTGCCATTGCCTTCTCCTATATGATCGCTTTTTTTAGGATAGATTTTTTTAAGGCACAGAACTATAATAATATTATATATAAAACTTTGCATCCTTTTTTCACTTGCATGATAACTGTATTTCCATGTTATGTAATTTGAAAAGGTTCAGTTCAGTCACTCAGTATTGTCCCAACTATTTGCGCGCCCATGAATCACAGCACGCCAGGCCTCCCTGTCCATTACCAACTCCTGGAATTTACTCAAACTCAAGTCCATCGAGTCAGTGATGCCATCCAACCATATCATTCTCTGTCGTCCCCTTCTCGTCCTGCTCCCAGCATCAGAGTCTTTTCCAATGAGTCAGCTCTTCGCATGAGGTGGCAAAGTATTGGAGTTTCAACTTTAGCATCAGTCCTTCCAGTGAACACCCAGGACTGATCTCCTTCAGAATGGACTGGTTGGATCTCCTTGCAGTCCAAGGGACTCTCAAGAGTCTTCTCCAACACCACAGTTCAAAAGCATCAATTCTTAAGCTCTCAGCTTTCTTCACAGTCCAATTATCACATCCATATATGACCACTGGAAAAACCATAGCCTTGACTAGACGGACCTTTGTTGGCAAAGTAATGTCTCTGCTTTTGAATATGCTATCTAGATTGGTCATAACTTTCCTTCCAGGGAGCATGGCTACAGTCACCATCTGCAGTGATTTTGGAGCCCCAAAAAATAAAGTCAGCCACTGTTTCCACTGTTTCCCCATCTGTTTCCCATGAAGTGATGGGACCAGATACCATGATCTTTGTTTTCTGAATGTTGAGCTTTAAGCCAACTTTTGCACTCTCCTCTTTCACTTTCATCAAGAGGCTTTTTAGTTCCTCTTCACTTTCTGCAATAAGGGTGGTGTCATCTACATATCTGAGGTTATTGACATTTCTCCCAGCAATCTTGATTCCAGCTTGTGCTTCTTCCAGCCCAGCGTTTCTCATGATGTACTCTGCATATAAGTTAAATAAGCAGGGTGACA